>JAJGOT010000724.1:45000-72500 GCA_022457155.1 Cladopsammia gracilis
AAATGAAGGTACCATTAATTTGCATTGGAATATGTTTGTTACACCCATAAAATACAGTACTACTACCCCAGGGTCACAGGGTCACATTGAAAGGCACCAATGAACAAGATATGCAACACTCAATATGATGAGTTGTGTGGTGTTGTAGTTTAATTCACAAAGTGTTTTGTGATTGTTTAAAGGATGACTAGAGTGTAGAAAAATAATGTAGTGATATTGTCTGTTCATCAGATAAGAGAGGCAAGAAAGCGTAGAATGACTAGAGAACCTAGTGAGGAAGAAGAATATTTTAGAATCATTCTTCGCCATCAAGGTGGTGTAGTAATGGGGCGACGATTCGACAAGGCTGCCCTCTTCCAGGTCACATCAATTTTGTTACTTTGGAACAAATTACTAATTAACATAATTTATTTTTAATAGGAGATGTATGACTGGGCAGGAGCCCAGGAGACAACACCTCTTCATTTCACCATTGAAAATGGAAGGGATGTGATGCAGCATAATTATCCATTGAAAACCCACCAAATATGTGACATTTGTGAGAGAGTAAGTGATTTAATAAATTAAAAGTACTAAGAATACTAGGAACCAAACAAGACTGCCTTACTATGGAAATTTTAGTAAAAAAATATTCAGTTTAAAAAAAAAACAGTCTCAGATAAACAAAATTATTACATGACTGGGAAAAAAATCGAGAAAGCAATGTTTAACTGAATATTTATTATGTGATAAACAATAACTATCTTTCGCAGCCATTATTTTCATGAAACATGAAAGGCACAAGTACTTATATAATACGTGTAACTTGATATTTTTGCAATTCTCTGATGTGTGACCCGCCTAAAGCTTTCCACAGCTTCTCTTTGACTGGTATTTAAAAAATATTTTTTCCTTTAATTCCTGCAGGATGAGAAGGAAATAACATCATTGCTGGGTGCACAGGTGAGGGAAAAAATTGTAAATTGCAATCAACAAATCAAATTAGTGCATGCCCTTGTATATGATGTATGTGTATATGTATATATTAAAATATATATTTTTTAAAATTTAAAATTTTAAATAAATAAAATTCACACTAATAAAAACTTTAAATAGTTATTTTTATAATAAATGAGACAAATTATTTATATAAAATATAACAAAATAAACATGTTAAATGAACAAAACATAAATAAAGCAATAAAAAAACTATCTCGAAAAATAAATATCTGTTTTATGTAACACTATGCCACACAGAACAAATTCTCAAATAGCTGCTATGACGAACCGTATTGGTTCCCTTATATATATTTAAAATACATATATTTTAATAAAATTTTAAATAAATAAAATTCACACTAATAAAAACTTTAAATAATTATTTTAATAATAAATGAGACAATTGATATAAAATTTAACAAAATAAATATGTTAAATGAACAAAACATAAATAAAGCAACAAAATAAACTATCTTAAAATAAATATGTTTTATGCAACACTATACTGGCACACAGAATAAATTTCTCAAATAACTGCCATAACCAACCTTACTGGTTCCCTTTGGACAAAATTCTTCCAGGGCATTGACAGTTAGGACAGAACAACTTGACTGGTTCCCTTGGGACGAGGCTCTTCTGGGGCATCGACACTTGGGACAGACAGACTTGACTGGTTCCCTTGGGACAAGGCTCTCTTGGAGCATCGACACTTGGGACAGACAGACTGACTGGTTCCCTTGGGACGAGGCTCTCTTGGAGCATCGACACTTGGGACAGACAGACTTGACTGGTTCCCTTGGGACGAGGCTCTCTTGGGGCATCGACACTTGGGACAGACAGACTTGACTGGTTCCCTTGGGACGAGGCTCTCAGGAGCATCGACACTTGGGACAGACAGACTTGACTGGTTCCCTTGGGACGAGGCTCTCTGGAGCATCGACACTTGGGACAGACAGACTTGACTGGTTCCTTTGGGACGAGGCTCTCAGGAGCATCGACACTTGGGACAGACAGACTTGACTGGTTCCCTTGGGACGAGGCTCTCAGGAGCATCGACACTTGGGACAGACAGACTTGACTGGCTCCCTTGGGACGAGGCTCTCTTGGAGCATCGACACTTGGGACAGACAGACTGACTGGTTCCCTTGGGACGAGGCTCTCCTGGGGCATCGACACTTGGGACAGACCCATTTTCGGGTACATAGACCGAAATCAGGTTAAAAAGAAGAGTTACTAGGCTATAGCTATGAGCTAGCTTCCCTTTAGTTGACCACTTTAATTAACTGGTATTGTCATGTTACATGGCTGCTGTTTGCATAACACTAACAGAAAAACTAATGCTAACAAGCAAGGTCAGCCAATTCATGACGTCAGTTACTTTTTAGTGTCAACTTCAGGTTGAAAGTCAAGTAGTGGTACGCGTTCGTGGTTGCTAAGAATTATATAGTGGGGAGGTATGATGCCCAGATTACCATGTGCAACTTGCTTTTATTAACAGTTCGTTTCCTGTTTCTGAAAATAAGTTGCACATGACTCCTCTGGGTAGCATACTTCCCCTCCCTGTCTTTACTTGCAGGTGTCATTCATAGGAAATGTGCCTCAATCTGAGGAGCTATTAACAACTACACTAGTAGGTAAGAAAATGTAGTTAACTGGTGATAATGCCGTAGTTCATATCATCCTAAAATTGGCCCATGCCGATCAGTATGCAATGAAACTAGGGAACAAATTTTATCATTTTTAAATAGATACTATTGAGTGCAACACAGCAATGAGCCAAAAAAATAAATTTGTACATGTTCATATACATTACAGTGGAAATCATTTTTTTCTTTGATGTGAGAACAACAAAAACAACCATAAGAAATATGTGGCTCATAGTTTTCACCAAAAATTAATAGAAAAAAGGGAAACTGGAAAACAGAAAAACAAAACAGCCGATAAAGTGAACCAACCAACTCTATGTACTCTGTGTACTCTATGTCACCACAGATGCCCCAGAAAAAGAGAAAGACGAGTGTCAGGCAAATAAAAGTGAAAAGGAAAGCAAGAAAAGAAAAAAGAAAAAGGAAAAGAGGACAACAGCGCAAAGGAAGAAGGCAAGAAAGATTTAATAACCGCCCACGCAATATAAATTATATAGATGGGCAGCGAAATATTTACAACAATAAATTTAGAGAGTCCATCAACTGGACATGGCTGCATGGTAAAAACTCGGTTCACAGGCCATTTTACAGACTGACATTGACTTTGTTTTGATACAAACCAGCCTGCTTATCTTATGAAAAGAATGTTGTACACACACCTATTAAACACACCACTCAGACTTACCCTAACCGTAATGTTGATTCTTATCTTAACCATTGAGTGGCTGAAACCTGCGTTAAATATACCAGCCTGGGTGCAGGGCATTAAGGACGGTGCCTCCTAGTACAGAGGTATTTTTGCAACGATTATGGCTATGAGCAAAAAGCAGATCTTAGCAAGGGTTATTGGAATCTGAAAACAAACATGTGGCTAACCACACACATTTCAGAAATAATGAAATGACTGTGATTTAAAAAAAAACCTTTAAAATACAAAGAAGGTATGGCAATTTCTGACCAAATTTAAGCTCAGTTATCTCTGAAAAATGCATGGTTACCGCCAAATTTCTTTTTGGATTCTGATAGCCCTTTCTGATATCTACTTTTACCACGAAGTCATAAATCGCGCAAAAAGTACCTTTTTAATAGTAGACGAATTCCTTCAGAAAAATAAAATAAAAAATTATCAAAAAAAAGTTATCTCGAACCAGAACCGAGATGCGCAGAACGTATGCGCAGTAACAAAAGGAGGCAGTGTCCTTAAGTAAGACATAAACAATAGTTACAAAACTCTCATTTCAACAGTTTCTACCTGAAGCTTTTGCTTTCATTGAAATGCTATCTACAAGAAATAGTTTGATATAATCCATGGAAGGAAAGCAATAGGATTGTAATAATATATAGTAAAAATAGGAATTTTTGTTACTGTTTATTGAATGAATTGAACATTACAGGGGTTTAGATAAGCGAATTTTTGGAATTACCTACTTGTAAAATATAAAAAACAGTCAAGCAGTATTATTATAAAAGAGTTTGAGGTGACTAATATCGAAATATAGTGAAGTTGTTAGCCTTGTTTTCTTGTGATCAGCATGATCAACTATTAATACTGCCGAGAAATATTTCACAGCTTAAAATTAAAATGTTAGATTTATGGCACAATCTGTCACTGAATGACATTTATTACTTTTAGTTAGTTCATAACATATCATATTATTAGTTGAAAATAACAGCAGCTTAACAATAACAAAAATTTCAATATTGTGCATGAGTTATGTATTCTATGTATTTTCGGTTTTTAATACATTGGTGTAAAAAAAAATGATATATTTTACGTAATTCGTGAGTTTGATGTGTTGTTGCTTTAAATTCTCAATAATAAGTATATATAGTTTTAGGAAAAAAGAAATAAAGTTTTGAGCTTTCACGCTAGACATTAGTTTCGCATTAATGGAAGGGATAGATCTTGTGACAACATTCAAACGAAGGGACACGCTTTTGAAGCCGTTTAAAAAACTCGCAGTAAGTGTATTATCAGGTTTAAAAAATCGAGACGAAGCACAACTGCTGGTTTTTTGAACAGTACTTAAAGTGGCCACTTTACTGAACAAAACTTCAAAAAAAAAATCTTAAAGTGGCCACTTAAAGAAATCTTACAGTGGCCACTTAAAGCAATGTTACAGTGGCCACTCTAAAAAAGTCATTGGCTCAGTCTACATGGGCATCCCAATGTTTCAAGGGTGAACGTTATTGTAGAGAACACGGAAATATGAGACCAATAAACACAGTTTCAAAATAACATACCAAAATGGCGGTCATCGTTGGAAAAAAAAATGGACACAACAAGAGTCAGTGTTACGCCAAAAATAACAAGAAATAGGTTATTGCTGGAGTCGAGAGGAGATACTAGGTGTTTTATTCCACACAAAAAATAGAATGAGCGTTTTTCTTGACATTGGTTCTGGCAATCCAACAAACCCTAGTTTCAGTTATCAGCATCACTCGCGTGCAGCTGTTATTCTTCTTTCATGCGTTCAAAATGCAAGTTTGAATGATCGATATACTGCATGCACCTCAATGACGAGTTAAGGAGCTGTGCACCATTGAATTCTTTCCTTTTTTAGGGGGGTGGTGATAAGTCTCCCTTTTTGTGTGTGTTGATTGCATAGCAGAGAGGCATTCAACTTGTTGGACACATACATTCTCTGTCAACCCAAAGACTTTACAACACTAAACCTCGGTCCCAGAAACTGAAATTCATATAAACTCAACGGGCTTGTTATTTAAACGTTTAACAAAACCGCGGTCGAACACAATTTCAATCATGTCAAGAAGGCATAAAGCACAGACTAGAAAACCATCAATTTTCTTAATAACCAACTTATAAACAGATATGGAGGTCCCTCAATACTGTATTCTTAAACCATAGTCAAAGTTTGACTTCGTTTAAATAACCGGCCCAACCTCTTTAATACGGCCAATTAGAAAAGTTGGTATCTCGTACAATTTCCTGTTTGCGGTAGCAGATTAAACACATTTGTCCCCGAAATTTTATTTTTCTTTGAATCCTCGACAGTTGTTTTGTAGTCCTTTTCTTTTCAATCCTCTTTCTTCACTGCAAGCATCTTTCACACTTATCCTTCACTGCATGCACCTCAATGACGAGTTTGGGAGCTGTGCACAACGGGGCTGTCCTGTGAGGCAACTGCTTCTCATTTAAACACGGCATTCATGGAAAACAGGATTTAGTTTTAATTTTATTTTTTAACTTTACATTATCGTAATTACAAGGGTAGTTTTCTCTAGAGTGAAATATTTTAGGGTTTAGAAGTATATGAATATGTATTTTATTTGTGTATTAGCCTGATGTTTAGCCGTGTATAAATAAAAGTGTTGATGATGATGAGAGGGGGAAGGGGGAAAGTTGTAGCTTAAAAAGAAAGGTATTCATCTTGTTAGTGACTTATTGGTTAGTGACCGAAAGCCTAGAACACTCGACCAAAGATCCGCGCAAATCCTTTCATTTGTACAGTGAAAGATATCAAGTTTTCCCAATGAAATCAAACGACCGCAATGCAAACCGCTTGCAGAGAAACCCTTTTAAGTAACGTTATTAAATCATTGGAGCCTTCTGGAGATCCATAAAAAAATCTGGAGATTGAACAAAAAGTAGTGAGATTTCATTTTTTTTTTTGCCCGGATCGAGATTAAACAATCCCTTTGTTCAGGAAAACTAAGCATGAAATCGAGTTTCTGTTAGTGATTAATTTAACCGTTGCATAAAGGCACTAGCAGGCAGGGACCTAGGAACTAGGATTGGGAGTCTTGTCGTGAGGCCGTGAGAAAAGATAAAAAATCGTGAGAGAAATCGACCAAAGATCCGCGCAGATCCTTTCATTTGTACAGTGAAAGATATCACGTTTCCCCCAATCAATGCACACCGCTTGATAGCCAGGATTTTAGGTGATATGAACTGAAAATGGACACCATACAATATAGACTTTGTCTAAGTTCTAGAAACGCGAATTTCATGCTATCAAAGAAACAAAACTACCCCAAAAATAGACAATATTAAATGAAACATAGGAGACTATCACTTTAAAGGAATCTTAAAGTGGCGAATGTAAAAAAAAAGTCTTAAAGTGGCCACTTAAATAAATCTTACTGTGGCCGCTTTAATAAATCTTATAGTAGCTACTAAAAGGAATGTTCCAGTGGCCATTCTAAAGAATATTAGAGTGGCCACTGTAAAACATTTTAGAGTGGCCAGTTAATGAAATTTATTTTTATGGTCTGAGGTTACGTAGGCCACTTTTAATGACCTGATTTACATAGGGTACTTTTGTTATTTTTTTTTAGTTAATTTTATAAAGGGGACTTTGCCCAGCGGCTGCCATTGATCCGACAATCGGGTGGAATCAATGGCTACGAAGGAAGCATTTATAACACTTAAAGATCACAAAGAAAATTTTTGCAAACAAGCCTACTTGCCGTCTGATAAATCCTTCTAAATCGGAAATAGGCAAAATAAGCAAGCAAATCCTTGAGAAAATTAACCAAAAGCTTGTAAATGCTACTAACGTCAACCAGTGGAAAAATACATCATTTGTTCTACAGTGGTACAAGCAGTTAACCAACAAGCCTGCTTCAGCATTTATATGCTACAACAACAACAACAAAAAAAATCTTTATTAGTTATAGTTATTATAGAATTTATAATACTGGCCTACAGGTAGCAAAAGCTAATCTTGGCAGGCCAGTGAAATTAATTACATGATTAGAAATCGCTACACACACCAATTTGTTGAAATAAAAAGGATCAAACAATAGAAAAAAAGAAACAAAGAGGAAAAAAAGAGAAACAAGTGATTGAAATAAAAGGAGAATTGTGAAAATATTAATTAATTACTTTTTTATTTAACTTGAGAGATAATCTCGTCAATATTAATGTAGTAATATGCTTCTTTCAGTATAGTCAAAAGTATATTCTTAATTTTGTTTTTAAATGAACTCTTTGGTAATTCTCAGAAAGCATGGTATCTCATTCCATAATTTTGCTCCAATTCTAGAAGTTATTAGAAGTGGAGGATCGTGTATTATAGGAGTGGACAGTGGAAGTATTTGTAAATAAATTTAAGATGTTTATTGGGACTGAACCATTTCTAACGTCATACATTAAGCTAGTCTTTCAGCGTCATCTTCTCGATATCTTCGTCTGATTTATCATGGAATCTTGGAAAATATTCCCATTTTATTGATCCACCATCAATTACTGCATCTCCTACTGCCGAATTTGTTCTTTCTGCTTCTCCTTGGCCACTGTCTTCTCATGCTCTATGAGCCCTGATGCGGTAGTCAGAGTTCCAAATCCTTGATAACTCGGCACCTCGAAATCGGACTTCAAAATTAGACACACCTACCCCTGGTCCTGCGTCAGTTAAATCACGCCACCTTGGTTTGACCGCTGGAAGCTCAAACTCGTTAAGTCTTTGAAGCAATTTCTGACACTCTTCTTGTAGACCTTGGATTTCAGATATAAAATCGGTGGACTGCTTGCTTTGACTTTCTAAAATACGCTGTGCATTCTTAACATTCCGAATGATGTTGTCTACTAAAGATTGCACTCTATTTGCAAAAACTCTTTTCTCGTTCTTGTTGAGCTGCTCGAAGTTGTTTCCCAAAATAAAGGCTTCATCAATTCTTGTATGTAATCTGTCAAGCCTTTCCTGTTCATAGCATGTATGGGGATTCTCATGAGCTCCAGGTTTCGCACGACGGAAACCTCCAGGTTCACACATGTCATTATATAAAAATACGGAATCGTGAAGTTGAGCACATAACCAACGAAATGCAGAGGAAAAGTCAGATTTTTTTTTCAGAAATTTCGAAAATGTTAGGATACAAGTACCTTAAGTTCATCGTTTCACTTGCCCATACAGATCCACTGGAACCAATAAAAGATTTTGGTCTTGTAAATACGAAATGGTAATCCTCGTCAGTGATTAACTTTTCATTGTCTCTTATCATTTCGCCAACTTTAGAAAAAATGCGGTGGGCAGATGGTGTAATATACATCTTTCTTTCTGGCCAGTCATGAAGTGGAAGTTTCCGAGCCCTCTCATCTGCACTGAGTGTCAAGATTCTCTGATTCCTAGCGTGATTCATTCCATCTCCCGTGCCAGGCCTTATATATGCTTTATCATCTATTGACCGGCACAAACAATATTTCTTATGATCTTCAGTTTTCTGAGAAAAGAAGTATATCTTGACATTGTTAACATGTGCTCTCTGATGATGTGTTGATTCATTTTCAGAAGTCTCAGTTTTCGGAGGCTTTTTGGTACAAAAAAGGCCTTTCCCTAGATGAAACTTTGCTTGGATAGAATTTTTATGGCGAGGCTCAGACCGGTTCCAAACGGTAGTTTTTGATCTGACCAGAGGCTTTCCTTTTAATGCTAAAAAGTGGTTTGCTATACCAGGTAAATCAGCAACTTTAACACGATGGTTTGTGTACATAGTCGTATTATGCCTTCGACCATATGTCGCTTTATCTTTGATGGCTTTCCCAATTTGTTCCTCAGTATCACTGTCAATTAATGGGTTCCTTCCTTGGTCACCAAGCTTTCTCTTTCCTACACGGTTCAGAACAAGGAGCTTCCGTGCCTTGCGTTTACTCATCTGTTGCAAACGTTGGCGGTGAGATTTGCTTTCCCCACCTTGAAGTTTGACCAGCTCAGTCACACGATCATTATCAGCTTCAATTTTGTCTTGCAGCTCATCTAGCCTTACTCTTGACCAATTATCAGATCTCTTCTCAACAAGTTCCTCCATACTCGTTATCCTCGATTTTAGATTTTCGATATGGTGATTGAGTTTTAAATGCACAATATCTTCCCCTGCTTGTTTTGAATTTTGCATTGCATCCAAAACCAAAGGTACATGTGCTTTTATCTTTTGTGTAGTTTCTCTCCGTATACCTAGGGACTCCATAGGGGTAGCTGATCTTGTCCGACTGAGGATATACTTGATCATTTTTCTGTCCCATTCTGAGGTCATGCTCTCTTGCATTAAATCAATCTCTGCTTTTGTAAACTCCTCGTCCGGATTGTTTATAAAGTGCTTTCCAAGGAAATGAAACATTTCGGAAAAATTAACACTCGACTCAACACGAAGGACAATTATTTTTTCTTCAGAGTTCGGTAGCTTGATGATGTTTGCAGACAGACCAGTTTCTGGGTGGAGAACTGCACACTGAAAGTTATAACGCTCTTGGTCTGTAAAAACCTGACGTGACTGAAATCCCATATACAATTCAAATGCATCATTAAATGGAATAAAACCGACTTTTCTTGGATTTTGCCCATCAAAAGGCTCTTCTAAAAGGATTTCTTGCAAAACAGCTCGAAGTCCACGTATCTTTTCCTTCCTTCTTTGATCATTAAGCAAAATCATTTTCTCTTCAAGAACACGATAGTTGTCTTGCCAATGGCAGGTTTGCATTGACTCGAGAATGTGTTGGGATGAAGAAATTTTGGAGTGCTTAATAATCTCATTTCTTACGGTGTTACTGCCCCTTTTTGGCTGCACTGTTAACCCATACAAAATTTTAAGTATGTTTTTGATATGTCCAAGGTGTTTCCAAGGTATGTTGTTAGTGACTCTAGTATGTTTTAGATATGTCATTTTTCAAAACATACCAAAAACATACCTAAAAAGTACATTAATCAAGACATACCGGAAACATAACTTTAAGACATACCAAAAAAGTAGGTAATTTATTGGAGGAGATATGACACACCAAAAACATATCTTACTGACACACCAAAAAAGTAGCTGACTTTGTTAGAGGAGGATGACATACCAAAAACATAAGTCATAGGCAAATAAAAAAATTTTAAGTTAGATGACATACCAAGTATATACCCCTACAAACATACCAAAAAGGTAGCTAAGTTTGTTCAAGGAAAATGACATACCAAAAACAAACCTGTTATACGCAGACATTACACATGTATTATGTTTCACAAATATACACTCAAAAAGAGGAATTAATTGCTGTTGAATTCTCTGAACTAATCGCTTTCAATTTTTTTGGGGGCAAGCCCAACATAAAGATGGTCTGAACCAATGTCAATGAAAAAGCATTTATAGAGGATATGAGAAAATGGAATACAAGTGTGAAATTATCTCTTGCAACAACAACCAGATGACTTGCAACAGCTTGTGGCCCTTTCAAGCTGCTTGACTTAAGTAGGCTCCCAGGGTCACTTTGAAATTTCCTGATCATTGCCAAAAAGGTTTTGTTGCTACAAGTACAGCGATCTTCACATAGTGCATTTGAACAGGGTAACTTGCACCTTAGGTAGTACATAATAGCTCCAAAACAAACATTAGATTGATCTTTGTACTGAAAAGCAACCACTGAATCATTTCTCTTTGTGGCTCTTGTGTATAGTTCGCTGTAGATAACATCTTTGCCATGTTTCAGGCGAGCAAACAGATCTGGCTTTTCAGTTGACTCATCGTCACAGTTTCCTAAAGCAAGATGCACCTCTTGCTGTTCTGCTACTGGGAGATTTGCAGAGCGTTTAACTATACTTCCAACCACATAGAGTTGTTTCATTTCACTGATAACCTCAGTTACATAACCAGTTTCCTTCCTAGTTACTAATGTACTGCAGAATGTTTTCACTTCGGATACAGGAAGGCTGTCGCGTAGGCCAGGCAAATGTTGGAGCACTGAAACAGCCTTAATGATTTGGGACTGAGGATTTTGTGATCTGTGGAAAAGATTGCACACATCGCCGTTTAAGTCTTCAAAAAAGAAGCAGGAACAGGACCATAGAGGACCATTGTCAATAACGCAATTTGTAAGATAAAGAAGCTGATGCAGGTTAAATGTCTCAATACGGACATCGTAAAGATTTTTAGCACATAAACAAAAATGTTCCAATAGTTGGCTAGCCTCCTGTATATCACTCTCTGAGATGCTAGTCTTTAAGAGAGTAAAGACAGCACATACCAAAAACATAAAATGATCAAAATACAGTTGATGCAAAATACTTCGCATGACAGGTAATGAGTAGTACAGGAGCCAAGTCCGATACTCGGATGCTTTGTAGTGTTTTCGATCATTGAGACTTCGAGGTATTCTACTGATATGATTAGGCGGCTTGATATTGGCTCTGCGTGAATCACAGATAGATAATTTGTCTCCACAACAGTAAGGTGAATGCCTGTAAGCAGTATCAAACCAGCATGACATGAACATCTTCACTATTCCAAGAAGAACTGTGTACATATAATCTATACTTGTTCCCTTAATAACATCATACCCTGGAAGTCCAAAACTAGCGCTTAATCCTTTGATTCCATTCACCGCATAATGTTGTTGGCCAGCAATCTTTTGTTCCCTTGCCAATGAGGCATCTCAAAAAATTTGTGCATGGGTCCTTTATTGAATGTTTGTTACACGATCTGCTTTTCTCACATATGGATATACCCTACAATTTCCACCTTTGTCGGTGCGTACATTCAACCCGCTTGAAGTACAGTAGGGGCATCCACATTGACCATTAAATTGCACCATGCACATAAAGAGGCACTTGGCAGGGGCATCCATTGAACTACTGATAGTTATTCCTCTCACTGTTACAGGTTTGTCTTCTGTGGGAATTGTAACTGAAAAACCATCACGGTACAGTTGCTGCATAATTTTAGTAAAAGGCTGCATAAATGTCGAAAATATTGGTTTTGTATAGCCAAACCAAAGCCCCGCAAAAATTCTGTATTTTCGTGTATACCTCAACGTAGGTGGAAGGTCGCATATAATCATATAGACAGGCCAGATACTGAAAGTCGAAGACTTGAACAATGCCACTCCATCTGTATTCATCTGAAAAGCTAAGTGATAGCGATTCCTTAAAAATCCCCCTTCCCTGAAAAAAACGTTTATAGTTTTTGCCATCGATT
The DNA here is from genome assembly GCA_022457155.1 of Cladopsammia gracilis. Lineage (NCBI taxonomy): Eukaryota > Metazoa > Cnidaria > Anthozoa > Scleractinia > Dendrophylliidae > Cladopsammia > Cladopsammia gracilis. The sequence continues at coordinate 57,537 of JAJGOT010000724.1, forward strand.
ATGTCTTCAATGTTATTTGTTTTTCCGCTTTCTTCTTTTTCCCTCTCATGTTTAAATTTGTAATCAAGCTGGCTTACAAAAAAACTGTCTTGAAAAAAACAAAGCAACTGCTGTACAATTGGAAAAACAATGAAAGGGTGCCAAGATTTAAATTTTCCCATTCTAAAGGAATGAGAGCAGTGCATGCAGTATTCAGTTGAACAAGGTTGATTTTTACCAATATACTTCTGACAGTTTGTACACATGTAGTGCCATTCAATAGGGTTTTGGAAATCCTTAAAAGAGCCCCAAAGCTGCCTCAGGCTCCTAACACAGTTATTTGGCTTTGGACAATGCAACCAGATCAAAGTAAGCATATGTGCAAGTGTGCTTCCAGACAAATGTTCTGTCATAGCAAATGTAATTAACGCAATTACATGCATTGTTAAAGTCAGTGGGGAACCATCAAAAATGGGCTTTTCTGATATAGTTATTCCAGGGTTATCATATACATCTGAATCAGCATTCTCAAAGTCGTCCTCATGATCCAATACTTCCTCCAACAAAATGATATCATCATCATCATTTTTGTCTCCTGTTTCATCATTTTCTTCGACAAAGTCATCCAAACTTATGTATTCTGGATAGTCCAAGGTGCTCTGATCTAAAAAGGGGACTTTTGTTTCCACTTCCTCAGTTTCCAGTTCTTCTGTTTCTAGCATGTCTTCGCCGAGGGTGTCACTGCTTAATTCTTCACTTAATTTGTTACTTGAGGTAGGACCTTCGAATTCTTTGTTTATCTGTTCTTGGTGATTTTGTTCTGTTTGTTCATCCTTATTTGTGGCCAAACTGTAGCTATCAGATAAAAAGGAATCTGTGGGACTTTCACCAGCTGCCTGTTTGTTCTTTTTGCGTCGATAAAGTGATGTTCGTGGTAGCTTTGAAGGGGAAACATCTGGGTTCTTTAGATAGGCACGGTAAGGGCCTCTTTCTTTTGCAGTTAACCTTTTGCGAGCATCCATAGCTTTAGATTTTAAACAAAATTATCCTTATTAGGAAAAAACACATAAAATAATAATAAAAAACATAATTGCATCTAATTTAATACAGAAAAAAAAAACACCTAAAACGTTTATTCCATGCTATGCTATAATTCAACGTTGCTGTTTTGACTAATATATAGTTTATGACAACAACACATTAGCGGTGAACACCAATAAACATTTGGTCGATCGAGAAGGAATACCAAATATATATTCTCCCTAAGAATCCGAACAGTTTCAAAGACATGAGGAGAAAAGTCAAGTGAAATTGAGGAAGAGACGAATATCCCAGTGTTGTCAGTTCATGATGGAAAACAAAATGATTTCGGCCCTGGGTAGAATTCCAAAATCGGAGATTTAAGGGAAAGTAGGACTTGGGGTTTTCTTTGCTTGCATTGTTTTGAAAGTTTACTATGAAAGTTTTAAGTGTTTGAAAACTCAAACAGGTATTACTGTTCATGCCACTCGTCAACAGATTTGTACTCAGGCATGAAGCGGTTTCAAGGAAAAGTAGCCCATTAATTGAGAAAAATGCAAGATATTAGCTATGTTAACTATATATTTTATATTTTATACATCCTTGCCAATGTTTCCACTTGCTGGTAAATGAAATAGGGGCACTCAACGACTGTTTTCTTTGAAATATCTGTTCGGAGAAGCAAATATTGCCAATAATTTTCTATTACTTGAAGAGGGCTAACAATTTGAAGCTGACTGTACCATTCATGTACAATTTTCGAAGCCAATTACCAAATAAATTCCGTACGATTTTCTGTAGTTTTATTTTCGCATTTTACTTCCCAAGTTAAACAAGGACACTGACTATAAAAGGAATAGCTCCGCCCCCTCCTTGTCACACCATCATTGCTTCAACAGCTAATCAAAGATGGCTGACACTGCGAGCAACACGGAGAAAGACCGTTGCTCCAGGAAATAGGTCTAATTCTACCTTTACTAGTTCAGTCTTGTATAAGATTTATCTTTCACGAAAATAAAACTAAAAACATTATTAGAATTTATGCGCCTTTTAGCATGAATATAATATTTTAGCTTTCCAAATTTGAATTTCGCACGTTAATGGTTCTAAAGTTACATGAAGTAACACTTATTTTACACTTTAAAGTAAAATTAGAAAAAAGATCAGAATAACGTATGCATCGAACCCGAGTTGTTCGCTTCCTAACTAATATCTTTATTCACTGTACCAACGAGGACTAGCTACCGCGAGCTCTAATTTTTAACATATTTATATAGTGACCTATAACAATAAATGAAAGCTAGCCGTTTTCAAATCAGTGCTTAACCCTAAACACTGTAGATAAATGCTAAACCCCAAAACGTTCTTTTTTGCTTAACCGGTGCTCTGTTCTCTTAGAATCGGGTCTTGTTCCTGTATACGTCAGTAAAACAACGATGAAGAATGCTACATTGTGTAAACCTCATAAAGTGTTCAATGTCAGTTGGACAGATGGAAATAAGTGTTAACCCGCGATGTTGACAGTTCGGTGTCAAGTGTGAAATGACTGGTGGCTTGGCAAAGCAAGGGTTCCTTTCATAGTCAGTGTCCTTGTTTAAGCTATATCTTTCGTAGAAAAAAGAAAACCTAAAATTTTCGGATTCAAAAATGTGATGGAGAGAGGAATTAGAAAATGTCTCACTTTAGTAATACGTCAAATTTCATCTAAAACTTTAGGGAAAATAATACTCAAGCCCTTGTAATTTCCGGAAAAAGACTCGAGTTGCCATAGGATGACCGAACAGATACAAATTTTACAGCGCCGCTAAGAATGCTTTTCTAGATATCTAAAAGTATTCTGGGTACCCTAAAAATTGTTTTCAATGTCTTTAGGAGGAAACCGTTGTTGGGTGCCCCTGATGAAATCCCGCTAAATAAAACAAAAACCGCCTCGGACGTTTGAGCGCGGTGTGGCGCTCATCTAGATCAAGCTTGAGATAAGAGGGGGACCCGCTCTGAAAAACGTTTTCTCAGCCCTGCAAGCATTATGATTTTGGCCTAAGAATTATAAAAAGCTCGTTAACTGAATCAGTAGTTTCTAAAGATAATCCTTTTGTTACGTTGCAAAGCCTGTAACATCTGCATACAAGGCCATTCACTACATGACAGACGCACGCTATTTTAAATCTTTTTTTGCAGTTGAGGTGTTCATCCAACATCTTTACTGTAAGAACTAGAGTCTTACCTCATTAGCACCTTCGATCCACTGAAATACAGTTTTCGTAAGACAAGATGCTGTAGCTGGCAATGAACGTTAACTGATAGATTTCGTGATGAACCCTAAATTCTGAATTGTATAAATGAATGAATTATAAATCGATCATGCACTGATGTTCGTGACATACCGAACCACGCGATGTCATTTTGACCCATTTTATCTTGGCGGCATTCTTGGAATGTCTCACCAGTGCACGATAGCTGGAGCTGGTTAACGTGTTGGCCTGAGGTCGCCGTTCATGCAAGAGATGAGGAGCTTGACATCTGCTCAGCGAGCAAGGTAGGGAATCAGCTTTGAACATCAGAAGGAATTATAAAAATCAAAATAAGCCTTTTGGTAATTCTTTAACATAAAAAGTCGAAGTACGTTCATATAACGTGTCGTGAGAATCGTGAGAGCGCTTAAAACATCATCAAGCATCAAGTTACAGGGCGGTACGCATGAATCAACAGCATTTTGTTCAATCAGTTCAAATCACACGCGGAGCAGCGACACGATAGCAGTACGTACATTCAACGGACATCTCGATTGACATTAGCAAAGCCGCTAATTTCAAAACTCGCAGTGCTAAACTGGTTCAAATCTAAATCATGAAAGCAGGTCTCGTCTTTTTCTATAGTGACAACACACTGTTAGTCAGAAAGCAGTCGCAGTGCATTTTACGAACTTCGTTCGAGCAAGGGAAAGAGGTTGAAGTGAAATGTGGGGGTTGTCCATATGTTGCCTTAACCCTTCGGACGGCAGGTATGTTAACTGAAAATGCTATTTACACCTTAATCCCCATATATACAATATACTTTTATATTATCAACAGTTAGTCTTTTTCATTTGAAAGACTGAAATGTATTGATATCATACACGTATGTACGTCCCGAGAGGTACAGTAAAAGCTCGCCAGCTCGGATCATCGCTCGAGATCGATTTCAATAAAAACAAAGCCCTTTGTTTTTTTTTAACATACATCATCAAAGAAGGTTGCATGGTTTGATGCATTTATATTTCAAAAGGTCGAAACTCCGATAAGAATTTTTCCTAAAGTTTAAGTCCGTGTACGAATAGAAAAGATTTTTTGTTAAACTAGGTTAACGGTCTTCTTATTTATTTTTATTGACTTCGTTTCAGTACTTGCAGTACAAAAACATTGTGCTGAATCTTTGGTTGCTTTATATTATTCATCATATTCTTGTATTGTGGATGTTAATCTTGTGTTTTGCGTTCGGATTTTTTCTAATGTCCAAACAACTGGTTCTAAAATGCACACTTGCATTGACGTGAGAGGGAGAGGGGCAATTCACTTGTGAATTCTTGCGCGCTGATTGGCTCATTTCTATGGTCAATGAGAGTAAAGACCTAACAGGTAACGCAACGCGGTGAGTTTTGTCAAACTTCTGGTGCTGCGGGTTCTTCAAACAGTGGAAAATACGCTTGCTATTGATCCCAGACGTCCTTTCAAATGCCTTGAAAATTAGCCCGCTTCACGCACCGTTCGTTTCCCTCCGCAATTTGAAAAAAGTTCATCACGTGATCAAATTTTTGTTACCGCAAGTCGACCACAAGATCGGTAACGTTTACAATGAATTTTAACTATTTCGCTTTCAAATACAGTAATATATTACTTGAACTTAACTTTCTGTAACTTGTAATTGAAAAGGAAGAACTGTTTTGTTAGGAAAAGTATTATCTGGGCACATTTGACGACTGCGAGTTAAAATTCATTCATCGTAAGTTTAGCGCTACGTGTCATAACCGATCATGTCGATTTGCGGTCAACAGAATTTTGATCGCTTGATGAACTTTTTTCAAACCGGGGAGTGAAACCAACGGAGCGTGAAGCGGGCTAATTTTCAAGGCATTTGAAAGGACGTCTTTGATCAATAGTAAAACGGGAATTCTTTAATGAGAAGAACGCTCTCTCGTCAGTTTAATTTAGTTTAAAATCAGCTCAACTTGCCGGAATTAAGTGCGAAGCAAAAATGACAAACAACCTGTCGTAGTTTCACGGGAAAATCCGAGGAATCAGTCGCCGGCACCCGAAAGAACTAAAACTGTGCTGAAAACAACTTGGAGCAAAGATTCATCAGATTATCCGAAGACATTTCAAATTTGATAAGGTTAGCTTTGTAAACTGTGCCTAGTAATTTTATATTTGACTTTGCGTGAGGTCATTGTGCTCTATTTTGAGCTTATCGCCGAGCGCGATTCTTTGAAATTTGCTAAATAACGCGGCCGGCTCTTTGTTGTGCTGTGCTGATAAGCTTATATTAAAAAAAATTTTAGCGATGATTTAAGCTGAAGAGAATTTTTGTATATTGTATATGTTATATAATGCCATAAGTATATAATTCGTCATATCGTGTACTTGTATTCACGTGCTTATGCGTTGCAATGTATGGTCGCTGTTCCTTAATAGTAAGCTTAATAAAATCAATTGGAATGCTATTTGTTAGATAATGAAAAATCCTTGGACCTTGCTCTGAAAGAGGGGTTGCAAATCCTTGAGAATTTTTCAAAGGAAGAGAAAGGTGAGCTTACAGAGATTATCATATTCACAGCCAGAACGTACGTTAAATAGGTTTCAGTGGTAAACTAGTAATTTCAAGGTATTCCACAGCCACTTCAGTTTTTTGACATAGATACAACTTTAAAACTCGGATATATCAGAAGAAATGAAATGAAACCGCCAGGGGTACTACACCAATAAAAATGACGCGGTGCTTGTCGAAAAATTTCAAAAACACCCCTTAAAGGAACCAGAACGGGCGTGTCCCAAATTCATTTCCACCCCTAAGAGGCACCAATTAAGCAATTAACCCACTTCTTTTCAAACAAGAATCACCGAAAGGCAATTTTAACTGGGCTGTACGTTTTTCCTGGGGGAGGGGGTGGCTGCACACTTAGGCCACCAGGCTGGTGGCTGACCATTGCGTGATGTAGCATCTCATGTGAGAGTTAAACAGTTACTCATTTGAACATTGTATGCTTATGGAAGACTTTTGTAACAAGAAAAATGAGTACCATTTTTAAGTCAGGGCTATCCACGATAATGAATAAAAATAAGCAAGTGAGCCATTCTATGCAGGAAACAATAAGCGTTATTTTCACACACCCCTCGCCCTATCCCTCTGCTTCCCAAAATATTATTGAATAAGGATTGCTCTCAAGCTGTCATTGGCACTTTTTGTCAGTGCTATTTTCAAAAGATCATAGGATGGGTCGCTTTTACAGTAAAACTACCTCAACCGGGACCACCCGAGGACTTTCAGCCAATCAGAGACCGATCTTTAAACAAAGAATTGGGCATGCGGACCTCACGGGAAACTGTATCATTTTTTGAAAGAAATTTGCTTTCAGCCCCTAAAAGGTACAACAATTAAGGGAAGTACCCCCGGGGGTGAAATGCACTGAAAAAAAAACAGAAATCCAGTGCACAGAATTAAGTAAACAAGAGGCTCCAAGCAGCCTTTACTCATGCGCATGCGTAAGAAAATTTTATGACATATTTTAAACATGATAAGATGTCCGACATGGAGAAGAGTTACTCCTTTCATTCAGTCATCGTTCCTGAAAACCACGTTGTTTACTATTGAATGTTGTGGACATGAAGACTGTACCACAATGAAGCCAGTGATTTTTCTAAGTCTTATATATGCCAAACGTGAACATAGTAATGTATGTGGGGTTGTAGGAGATTCTGTCGTGACACCTAAGTAACGCTCTTTTACCGGAAGTGAGAATAGCCGGAAGTCACTAAACAGGAAGTGTAAATGGCAAAGACGTCAACTGGAAGTGCACAATTTAAAATATGCGTGCATAAATTTGCATGCAAAATCGTGACACAAAAAATAAAAATAATAACAATAAAAACAAGAAAAACGGAGCCGAAACCTTACCTCATGCCGCTACGCGCATGAGTAATAAAAGTTTGCTTTTGACAGAATTCAAAAAATTCAATGTATCATAATCTCTCTCTTATTAGGACCTGAATGGCAATCAAACATTGTCAAAACTCTTCTGAGTTCCCTGCCAATCCCAAGCACATTAGTCTCCTCTGCAGAAAAATCAAGTAAAGGACGCAAGCGTAAAGCAGTGGATTACAGAAACAATGGTAATACTCATGATCATTAAGGTTATAAGCTTATAATATTAAATGTTTATAAGGATTTGGACAGAATAGAATAGAATTTTATTTAACGTGGCACTCCACTTAGCTGAAAGCTACTTTACAGGAAGCCCACAAATGAGAAACAAATAGATTACAAAACAAAAGGAAAAATAAAATTTAACTAATCTAATTTAAAACTCCAAAAATATCTAGAAATTAATTATCTATCTATTAATACATGTATAATTACAATTAAAATTACAATTTAAAAAAGCTACATAACTACAATAGTGTTTTTTGCAAATTACGTTTTACATCACCTCTTTCATACCATCAGGCTGTACCATAATCTGTAGCTTATAAATTATTACAGTCAAAATACTCTGCGCATTCCGCTTATTGTTTGGGAATGACTTTCATTAATCGGGAACGGATGGCATTATTGCAAATCGAGGAGTTCCCTGGCTTGTCAGCTGCTCAGGGTCTTCTTCACTGATGAACAACTAATACATGGAAAACTTAGCAACCAGAGCAGTGGGGATGAGCTTTTCCTACTGGATCCCCACATTATAAATATTATAAAAGGTAAAATTATATAATATCAACATTGGTAGGTTTTTCTTGTATACATAATAATTAACAATTATTTCTCATATAGTAATAATATTGTTTTAGTATATAAAATTTCTCAGGTGATTATCAGAGAGAAAAAGGAAACCTACAGTCCACAATTTTTAATTCTATCGGGTTGCAGTGTAATGTTTACGCATTCAACCACTATCAGGTACAGAAAAGCAATGTGACTGAAATGCGGAGATTTTTAATATGAAAGTTTTCTTTATATTTTTTGTTGGTGGTGTTTTTGTTTTAATCGTTATTGTAGACAGTGGTACCACTTTCATTCATTTTGTACTCAATGTTGCTCACAGTTTGTGCTCAATCTCTTACATAGATTCATTTAAGATTGCTGCAGTACCCCTGCTACCATGCAGGTGATTATTTTTTTGCGGAAGACATAGTCCTCCTGGACCAATCAGAGTCCACTAATCAAACTCTATAATCACCTGAGTAATACATTATACCGTAAATCCCCCTCTGAAATAAGCCCCCCTCTCTAATAAACCCCCTCCCCCCTTTTCAGAGGGAAAGTTAATAATTCCCCCCTCTCACAACTGGGAACCACACAAGTCCGTCCTCCGGAAACCTAAGGCATTTCGCTAAATTAAATAAGCTCCCCTTCTCTTTTAACCCCCCCTCTCAAAAGTGCTTGAAAAAAAAAGCCCCCCCCCCCCCCGCCCCCAGAGGATTTATGGTACTTAATATCAATGTTAACTTAAATTAGTTCTATATAAAATAAGGAGTACCACAATCATAAAAAGCAAGTGGATAAATTGAACCTATTTGTATGCTAAATTAGCTAAATTCTTCAAGCATATGAGTGGCATATAAATTAAAATTATTAATGCATCATGCTAATAATAACCTATTATATTTTCAGCCTACTCCAATTCTACTGCCTTTAAAGCAGACAAAATACTACAGGAGGGTCACCAGAAAGGGCTTGGGCATGCTATGGCCCTAAGCCTAAAACAATTACGGCGAAGGGCTCTCAAAAAGGCCCAGGCCCAGGCCAACCTTGAATTGGCTGCCCCAACTGTGAGCACCACATCAGAGCCTGCAGCTAGTGACAGTGAACTGTCCAGTGGTCACGAGGAATCATCAGAAGAGTCAGATGAGTCAATCAACAACTCTGATTCAAATGATAGTTATGAAGACTAATAAATTATTTAAAACAACACTTGTACTCAGATCTAGTATTAGTTTCTGGCCTGTTGTTCAAGATTGAGTTAACAATTTCGATCACAAGTCTGTAATTAAATTTACTTTTGACAGGTTCTAATTCAAGTGAATCACCAATTAAGAAACAATTATACCATACTTTTTATGTTGTTGTGAGGCTTAAATGTATTCAAAAAGATGTGACACTGATCCAGCATGTCAGAGGCCATGCATTCATTGTTGTTTTATTAATTATTGTGTACATTGGGGAAATTTTCATTTCAATAGATTGTCTGGAACTGGCATGAGACCATGATTTGTTATAATAAATTAACATATGTAACATACCAAATTTAGGTATGTTTTTTGTATGTCACATGTATGTTTTTTGTATGTTAGCTATGTTTTAGGTATGTCATATAAGATATGTAGGTCTCAAGTGGTATGCATGTTTTGGGTACTTTTCTGGTATATAAAATTTGTTCCAAATACATACTTTAAGGTACCTTTTTGGTATGTGACAAGTAGCAGAAACATATCAGTGATCTACCCCTATTATAGTAACTGAACGTATGTTCTAAGTATGTCATATGTATGTTTCTGGTATTCAACAGCTATGTTTTAGGTATTTCATATAAGATGTGTTCTTGATATGTCGTTGGTGTGTTTTTAGTCTGTCATACATACCAAAGTCATACATTTTCGATAAAAAAGTAAGATATGTTTTATGTAGGTCTCAAGTGGTATGTTTTGGGTACTTTTCTGGTATATAAAATTTGTTCCAAATACATACTTTAAGGTACTTTTTTGGTATGTCACAAGTAGCAGAAACATATCAGTGATCTACCCCTAACATAGTAACTGAACGTATGTTCTAAGTATGTCATAATGTATGTTTCTGGTATGTGAATGTTATGTTTTTGGTATGTTAAACCATACCATTGACATACCTTGTACATACTAATGACATACCCGAAATTTGGTGTGGGAATGCCTTGAGATTTTCATCATCACTGCCGCAGTGAGTTGCAGACACCGATAGCGTCCCCAAGACTGAGCCAACTATTACCCATATCAGTGAATTGTATTTTAAACCGGTTTGATTATTTCCTGAAAAATAAAAATCCCACAAAATATTTTGATGATTGTCAAAATAAAAACACTTATGAAAAGTGTGTAAAATACACTGTGCATCTTAATCCATAAAACAGATTTAAAATGTTGGCACAATACTGACCTTCTCTGATTTCATTTTTTGCTGTCACTGTCATTGATTTGGATTCAGCTTTCTTGTCTGCTTTGGAAACGTTTGCAGAACACCCTCTGAGTATAAACTTGTCAAACTTGGATAAAAGAAAATGTGACTTATTTTGCTTATTGAAAGAAGGCAAAAGCCTGCTATTATAAACAAGGTCAATAAAAAGTCTCCTGGTGTATATTAAAGATGACATTTCTGTCACTTTGTCCAGTTCTATTGACACAACCAAATAATCTGAGCCAGCAGTATAACCAGCAGTCATCCTAACTTACTCGCCCCAGTCCTTTATCCCTTTCCAAGATGGCGGATGCATCTTCGATCATGGATTCAGCATTAATTAAATGGATTGGGTCTCTAGAGTTAGAAAAGGCTGAACATGTTGCTGAATCAATGAGATTTCAAGGCTTTTACAAGCTTTTACACTTAAAAGACTGACAGAGGAAGATTTGGAAAACTTGCCGCTCAAAAAAGCAGAGAAAAGACCATTAGGACTTCAACACGGTCAAAGTGTGTAATTCATTATGAATTCAGTAATTATTCCTCGCATGCGCAGTTTAGAGTTAATACTACCGTGGGAGACTTGGAACTAACTAGTATCTTAGCAATGCATCCAGTTTCTTTCCGTCGATCAAAACCTGTTTTTAATCCGCAAAAACGAAACGTGCGAACGAGAATGGCTTTCGAAAACTTTGAACGTGGCTGTAAAGCAGAAGTGATCGATGATTATACAGTTTGGCGTGTCTGCACCGTTGTTTCTTCAACCCGAGAGGCAGTGATGGTTTCATTTGATGGCTGGAGTTCCAAGTGCAATCGAAGGATCGAAGATGAGCGCGAGATTCGCAAAGAAACGATCGCAGTAAAAGATGGCATCAAAAGAAAACGCTCAACCCTTTCAAGCAAAAATATTGAATGGAGCTTATTTATAGTTCCTGCTCCAGTGATAAATCAACTTTAGCGTTCCAGAAATTTATTGAAATTATAAACACAGAACATTGTTTGACTGAACAGACAATACGCATCACTGATCGCTTGATCGACGCGATCAGGCCGGGTCCAGCTCAGGATACCAAAACGAAATGAAACCAGTCTATTTACACCACTCGCATGGAATTGTCTTAATGTTAAAGTCCTTCCGAATTTATTACCCTTTCAAATGGGAAACTTTCGTGCAAGAAAGGCTCGCTTTCTACTTGTAAACAACGAGCTCAAATTACGGCGAGAGCTTAAAATTTGCATAAAAACCTACACGAACGAGATGTGATCAGATCTCTCTGAATTGCGAAGATTACAACATCCATCTTTGACCTCTGAATGAAAAGAATCGTATTAAAAATATCGCAGTGGCTTTTCGTACGGCACCCGTACGCGGACTTCGATTTGCTATTCGTACGGAAGTATTCTTTGACACGAAAACTTTCTGTCACCATGAGTCGCTCGCATGAGTATACAGACTCGGCAAATTAGTCTGAGCCAAATCAACATCGCTTACCAGAAGCCCTTTGTAAAGCTAAACGAACATTAATATTGTGGACCAACAAAAGTTAAGAATAACATCGAAAATTGTCGAACGTTTTGGACTCCCGTACGAATAGCAAATCGAAATCCGCGTATGGGTGCCGTACGAATTCAGATTACCGAAACCTCGAGAAACCAGTTTTTACTTTAAGACTCTCAATCGGACGTGACGTAAAAAACGTCAACCGTTACTAGGAAACAAGGCTCATAAATATGCACGAACCCCACTCAAGTGGGGTTCGCATAATTACACACTTTGACCGTGTTGAAGTCGTCATGGTTTTATATCCTCATTCAAGGAACTCGAGCGTAATAATTGGCAGCCTTCGTTTGAAACTACCAATCAAGTTGTTACCAAAGAGACCAGCCAACCCAAGGTGACCCTTGAAGGTGTCAAGATGACTGAGAATCTACGTGAGAAATTTGAGAAGGAAAATATCATTCCAAACCCTGTAAATGAAAAACAGGGGTTTTTTAACGAGCTTTTCCCAAGCTTATTTTGTGCATCCTATAGCACACTACAAAGCAATTTTGCTGCATACTTCAAGTCTGAGAGAAAAGAGACAAGGTCAGCCATACTTTGGCATTGCTGACTGGTCATGTGCACCAAGCAAAGGATGCTCTCAAAAAATGCAAACGTAAAAAGAAAACAAGCACCATGCAAAGAAAAGAAATGTATGTGCTTTTCTATGTTAATTTTTGTGTTATTTTTATTTCTGAAGAGCATGTCCATATTTTTAAAAGAGCCTACTGAAACTGTTACAGCTGTTCATTTTTTTAAATATTTTATACAAAGATAGTTTTAAAAATATATTTTTTAGGTAGAAAGACAAGCCAAGCTGTGTGTTGATGTTGCCCTTTCTTTGGGGGCATTAATGGTTGAAACAGTGTACAGTCCAGCACAGACTGGGGCACCGCAATTGAGTGGGGATGATATTAGAGACAAAATGGGTTTGCTGGGTTATAAGTATAAAAAAGACTCAAGGTTGCTTGATGCCTTTAAAGAATTAAAAGATGACTTGTTGGATGACACAGCATGGCCAGTTGCCATGCAGTGGTTTGATGAAGAACATTAGCACCCTTTAAACAGATCTTCATTTAAAAACACTGCACTGACAACTGGCCATGATCTATCGTATGGGTGCCGTACGAATTCAGATTACCGAAACCTCGAGAAACCAGTTTTTACTTTAAGACTCTCAATCGGACGTGACGTAAAAAACGTCAACCGTTACTAGGAAACAAGGCTCATAAATATGCACGAACCCCACTCAAGTGGGGTTCGCATAATTACACACTTTGACTGTGTTGAAGTCGTCATGGTTTTATATCCTCATTCAAGGAACTCGAGCGTAATAATTGGCAGCCTTCGTTTGAAACTACCAATCAAGTTGTTACCAAAGAGACCAGCCAACCCAAGGTGACCCTTGAAGGTGTCAAGATGACTGAGAATCTATGTGAGAAATTTGAGAAGGAAAATATCATTCCAAACCCTGTAAATGAAAAACAGAGGTTTTTTAACGAGCTTTTCCCAAGCTTATTTTGTGCATCCTATAGCACACTACAAAGCAATTTTGCTGCATACTTCAAGTCTGAGAGAAAAGCAAGGTGGGAGTTTAAATGTTCGATTTTCAAAGCTGAAGCAAAGTATGATACATTAGTGAATAAGCGGGTAGGAGATGGTGGAGGGCATGGTCTTCATCGATTTTATGTTATGCCAGCCAAAGTTAATAAACATGACATCAGTGTCATAAAAAATGGAATTGATGAACTTGATAAACTAAGAAAAGATGTCCAAATTTTAAAGGGAAAGTTGGTAGATTCAAGAAAAGATCAGATTTTGAATAAAGATGGTGTTAAAAGATGAGCTCAGCAAGAGCAAGAACCATACAATAAAGATTCAATCAAGACATGTCAACAGTTAGACGGTCAGTATCAAATGAGTAGTCTGTATTTTACATGCTTTATTATTTGAAGTTTAATATGAATATGCATCATCTTTATTCTATTTGTACCTTTCTTCTTTACAGCCAGGATACATTCTGCTATTGACAAGGTCAGCCATACTTTGGCATTGCTGACTGGTCATGTGCACCAAGCAAAGGATGCTCTCAAAAAATGCAAACGTAAAAAGAAAACAAGCACCATGCAAAGAAAAGAAATGTATGTGCTTTTCTATGTTAATTTTTGTGTTATTTTTATTTCTGAAGAGCATGTCCATATTTTTAAAAGAGCCTACTGAAACTGTTACAGCTGTTCATTTTTTTAAATATTTTATACAAAGATAGTTTTAAAAATATATTTTTTAGGTAGAAAGACAAGCTAAGCTGTGTGTTGATGTTGCCCTTTCTTTGGGGGCATTAATGGTTGAAACAGTGTACAGTCCAGCACAGACTGGGGCACCGCAATTGAGTGGGGATGATATTAGAGACAAAATGGGTTTGCTGGGTTATAAGTATAAAAAAGACTCAAGGTTGCTTGATGCCTTTAAAGAATTAAAAGATGACTTGTTGGATGACACAGCATGGCCAGTTGCCATGCAGTGGTTTGATGAAGAACATTAGCACCCTTTAAACAGATCTTCATTTAAAAACACTGCACTGACAACTGGCCATGATCTATCAGATCATTAGCTTCTAAGAGACTACATTCTCTCCAGTACCAATTCAGATAATTTAAGTTATTATCAGCCAATAATTCAATCAGCTTTCTCAGGAATGACCAATTGTACTGAACATTATATTTTCATTTCATTAGTGCAAGTTGTTACTGATTTACTATGTTAATTACCAGTTAATAAAGCTCAGTAAGCACAGTATACTTTCACAAGACTTTGAAATGGCTAAGGGTGAGTTAGACAAGTGGTACTTATGTGCTGGGGGAGGGGGGCTATGATATTTTCTTTTGATAAATCAGCATCGCTTGAGGGGGGGTCAGGAAAAAAATCCTGAGATAATGAGGGGGGGGGGGGCTTTAAAAAATGAAAGAAAAAAATTAAGGAAATCATCATAGCCCACCCTCTAGATAAATTATGAATGCTCCCTTATAATACTA
>JAJGOT010000724.1:77500-85000 GCA_022457155.1 Cladopsammia gracilis
TTTAAGTTAATACATAAATGCTTTCCAAGTGGTCATGAATTAAGGAAAATATTTAACAGGAATACACTTAAGCTAAGCTATAGTTGTATGCCTAATGTTAAACAAATCATAGATGGGCACAACAAGATCACTCTGAAAAAGGCAGAACAGCAAGGTAGTATAGATAATGTTGAAAGGAAGTGTAGCTGTAGAAAGAAGAGTGCCCATTGAACAGAGAATGTCTAACTAAAGAAATAGTTTATCAAGCTACCGTCAAGATGCAAGAAAGTACAGACATACATAGGTTTAACAGCTAACGAATTTAAAACTAGATGGCGTAACCATAAGGCGTCATTTAACAATGAAAATAGAAAGAATGATACAGAATTAAGTAAATGTTTATAACCTTGTATTGTTAGTTGTTTTGTAACTTTTATTGTTTATTTATGTATTTTATAAATTGTAAAGAGTTGTTAACACTAATAAAGTGTCAAAAAAATAAATAAATAAATAAAAAGTAAATATTTATGGCAGTTAAAGGACCGAAAACAGGAATATGACATCACCTGGAAAATTCTAGCAAAAGCCAAGGCATATTCGAATCAATCGAAACGATGCAATCTGTGTATTGCAGAAAAACATTTGATAATAACTAAACCGCAAATGGCTTCGCTAAATAGGAGAAACGAGCTTATTTCAACGTGTAGACACAGACGTAAATATATTTTAAAACACAGCCTAGAATAAGTTCTACTGAAGCAAGTAGTGCGTGCACATGTATTCTTTAGGCGCGCACATATTTTTAACGGTTTTTTAATGGTTAGGAAGAGTGTGCACCTTGCGAAATCATACATATAAATAACGTAGTCAAACAAGGGATCAATCATTGTAAGTTTAACTGAGGAGTGGGTGGCAACACCTACGAAACAAGTTTGTATTAAACTTATGGTCATCAAAAATGAGTGATTTTCCTTCATGGATTATATATATATATATATAGTGTTACAGAACATAATTTGAACACAGCAAAGCAAAAGTAATTTGTACAAATATAAGTAGCAAGAGAGTTTAAAGGTCAGCATAAAGTGGATTTGGAAATACTGTTTTTCATATCAAAATTAACTTCATGTTAAAGTTTAAAATTGTTAAATACTTTTCAGGAAATGGAATGCTAGCAGCAATTGGAATGCAGAGAGATTCGGTTTATTTGGACCAGACGACTGAACATGAGGAACAGTGGTCTCTGATTGAGGATATCAGAGAAAGGGCACAACATGGAGAAGACATGGAGAAGACTTGGAGGAATTGGCACCTACTTACCACCGTACTGATTGCGTATGAAGTTATTTCCATTCCCTATGTTTCGAGATTTACTTATGAGATTCACTGATAATTTCGAGTTGTCTAAATTTAATGAAACAACATACATTGTGTATTTTTGTATAATTGCGAGGTGAAAAGTAACTAAAAGATCTTGTGTAGGTGTTATTGACATGCAGCCCTTCAAATATACAAGGCTGTAACATTTTACGTTGATGCATGTACAAGTGCTATAACATTGGCCTGTTTCAGGCTGAAATGAAAAAAAAGAGAAATTTTGATGCTGTACATATTATAACGATGTTTCGGCAATGCTGCCTTCTTCAGGGCACAAAACTATTAAACTATTAGCTGCCGCGCCATCCGATGCAGTGAACTCAGATGAAGAACAAGCAAAACTTTCACAACCAACAATCGTTCCGACCGCATGAGAAGAGTATCCATCCTCCTTAATTTTTTTTAATGAAAATGAAGAAGACTAGGCTGATGGCTTGACATCACTACCCACTGACATGAACATCTCAAATTAGGAAGTAAAAATCAGATTACATATTGCCATTGGCTAGAAATTTCATAGATATAAATTCATAGAGATAAATTTCACTTTCAGAATCTGAATTTTCCGCCAGAAGGAAAAATTCCTCTGAAATGATCTTAAATAGTTCTTCACCTTTCCCCAAAATATATAGGAAAAATAGGAGCACAGAAGCAAATATATAGGAGATTGATAGGATTTTTGGACAAAATATAGGAATTTTATAGGAGGATTTTCAGACCCCACACCGATGCCATGTTAGTTAAAAACTAATTTAATGAGGGTTTCACATCATTCCTAAGACTGTGCTTACATGTGTTTGAAACTAAGGCACTAGTTGTCAATGTGCTCATTAATAAGATGATTTAGAAATGTTACAGCGGTTGTCAACAGTCACATGATCACTTATAACCTCCAAAAAACTCAACCACTTACGATAAAGTTAACATTCTATACACTTCATTGGTGAACTCTAGTACAAATAAAAAGTACAAAAGTGTAAATCATAGTTTCAAGTCCAACGGTTCGCTGGGCTGCGATTAGAAAGTTGTTAATTATGCTTTGCTACTCTCAAAAGAGGATTATCTTCCTCTTTCGAGTAGTCACCTTCAAAGGGAGTTCCATACAAAAGTAATGGAAATTCTCATCAGAAATTTTGAAACGAACTCTTAATGGGAACAAAATCCATAAGGGACATGGCCTCTCTTCAATTTTACCTGCACTAAGGGATACCAAAAGAAAACTGGTAAGGTGGCAGAGTAGGCATGTAGTTTGAAGCTCCGATATTGGTGGCTCAGAATTTTTGCCTTGTTTAATGTCCACAAAAAGAAAAACTCGATCAACATCTTCAAGTATGTCTGATAGAGAACAGAACCCGTCAAGACATTGAAGCGGTGAAATCTGATGACACGGTATGGGAGGCACTTGAAATGGTGGAAAATATGGGTGATAAACTTTATCTGATACTACGCCAGTTGGATAAGTTAGACATCATCATTTACATTTACATTTATTGCATTGCAACATCACAGTGACAAGTGCAAGCTTCCCAAAAAAGAAAGAATTTAACTTAAACAACAAACAATGCTTAAATAATGTCTGGGCTTCTGTGGCTAATATTGAAGAAACATTAAGTAACCTCGACAAGGACGTTAAAAAATTAGAAGAGAAAACAAATAAGATCGACCTTGTAGTGAATGAGCTAGAAGACAGCTTATCCTATAGTGAGGCAGATATTACTGATCTTAAGCGAGATGTAAAGAAAGGGAAAACGGAAGTCCTCTACCTTGAGACATACAGCAGAAGAGAAAACCTCAAGTTTTTTGGCTTAGAGGAGAAAAATGATACAACCAATGAAACCAACAACGGATCACAAGTAGAAGATACGAAAGAAGTCATCTACAACTTTATGGAACAAGAACTTAAAATCGAAAAATCGCAGGACCACATTGTTTTCCAAAGAATCCATCGTTTGTGAAAAGCCATAGAAAATGGCCCACGACCAATTACTGCAAGATTTCTGCAATATATGGATAGGGAAGTGATGAGCCAAGCACGTTTGAACCTAAAGGGAAAGGACTGCTTTGTATCTTTGAACTCTATGATCCGAGAAAGAATACGGAGATAAGTTCAAATGAGGCTTTGAAAAAAAGCCACAAAGCTTATTTTAGCAAGGCCCATCCCGATAAATTGTTTGTCAATGGGAAGTTTATTGCACCAGACAAATTTCGACAACAGACCTTTTGTCTAACAGTCGTTATGTAACTTTAGAAAGTAATTGTCCGCAACCCAAGTTACATAGGTTATATTATTGCAAAATTGTAGCAGAAATGCTAGTTTTTTACAGTCAAAAGAGAAACAACTTGCCAAATGTCTAGTTGTTGAGATTCTCATCATCTCTTGAGTCTTCATTAGTTGCGCTACTGGTTAGTTTTAAAAAAATGCCGCTGAGGCAAACCATTTACAATTAAATAATTTTGGGTAAAAAAGCTATTTTGACTGTTCAAGTCTCACTGCTAAAATGTCCTACATTTTTGATTTTAAGATTCTCACAAAACAAATTCAAGAAGGCCCAAGCAACTAAACTTAGATTTCGACGACAGACATTTTATCTAACGGTGGTAGTGTACTTAAATTTGCAAAAAATGTCCATGTGTCGAGTTACATTTTTAGAAATCCAGAAAAAAATATACCAAAAAACGTACAAAAAAATGTTGGTTTTTACAGCTAAAGGAGTGAAAAGTTGCAAAATGTCTAATCATCGGCATCCTTGTTGTTGCTTAAGTCTTTATTATTAGTAAAGAAGTATTTTTCGTTTGTCTCACGATGTAGTCACTTCCGATGTGGATCACGAGGTTTCGACTGCATACTGCTAGTCTTCTTCAGGCGATGGGGTCGACTGGTTACGCGTCACCTTATGAAGCACGATGCTCTGCTGTGATTGGTTGGTTTTCAACAGCTGTGACTGGTGCATTTTGATCCTCGTTGTTTCGGGGAATTGTTCCCTCAGCGGTCCGTAGTCGTATGGCTCTCCTGTTGTTGTGTTTCTTGATCGTGGGCATCCATGCTTCTGGAATTTCTATTCCACTGTCCCTGTTGATGTTGTTAGGGTTAAGTCTTATGTGGATCGCCTCTTTGACCCTGCATGTGTACCAATGAGGATCACGATCAATAAACTTTACTTCATTCCAAAGCGGGTGGTGTCCGGTGTTGTTGGCGTGCTCTGAAACGGCGGAGGTCTGGGTACGGGCGAATCGGATGTCTCGGTCATGCTCTTTTATTCTGTCTTGCATAGGTCTTCCAGTCTCGCCGATATAAACTTTACCGCATTCACAGGGAATTCTGTAAACCACGCCATCTTGTTTAGTCGGGTCAACAGCGTCTTTAGGCCGTACTAGGTGTGATCTAAGTGTAGTCTCTGACTTGAAAACAGTGCGTACGCCTTGTTGTTGTAGGCAGCGGCGAAGTTGTTCGGACAGACCTTTGACATAAGGTAAAACCGCAGTAGATTTGAACTCGGTCGTGGGCTCAGCACTAGTGTTGGGTTTTCTGGTCTTGGTAAGTTTCTGCAAGAAAGAAAAAGGATAACCAGTAGAAACAAGAACAGATGACAGATGTTTTTTCTCCTTGGAGATAACAGAGGGTTTCGTTACGAGACGTTTGGCGCGCTCGTAAAGACACTTGACAATACCGCGTTTTACTGATTGCGGGTGGTGTGAATCATAAACTAAGTACTGATCAGTGTGTGAAGGCTTCCTGTATACGCTGGTGGTGAGGCGGCCATCGGGTTCTCTTGAAACTGCGGTGTCAAGGAAGGCAAGTTCGTTGTCATTCTCTGTCTCCATGGTGAAACGAATGGAAGGCTCCTGGTCGTTCAGATGCTGTAAGAAGCTATCGACGATTGTGCGATCTAGAATGGTGAAGGTGTCGTCTACGTAGTGTTTCCAGATCCTAGGCTTGCAAGATGATGTAGTTATTGCTTGTTCCTCGAAGCTCTCCATGTAAAGGTTGGCAATAACAGCGGAAACTGGACTCACCATGGCTGCGCCTTCTTGTTGTTCGTAAATTGATCCGTTATACTGGAAGTATGTGGATCTCAATACGAAAGTCAGGAGGTCAGCGATCTGAGCAGGCGTTAGCGTCGTACGGTCTGCAAGGGTAGGCTTGACGCACAACTAAATTTAATTAAAACTGCCGTTGAGGCTCTGGGACATAATTTAAAGCTAGTTTTTGCAGGTGTCTTATTTTTGCAATCTTCATCGGCACTGGCCCATCATACATTAAGTCTGGCTCTGCAGCTGCCGGTGTGACCGCCCTGGCAATTAAATTTTTCTTCATGCTTCTTCCTTACTTAACCCATACCTGACTCAAATCTCGCCAGGGTGGTGCACTGTTGTTCCATTTCCATTTACAGTCTCCTTGCCGAAACCAAAGTTCATCCAGTGGACATCTCTTAAAAGTACTTTCTTTCCATCTACACCCTTTGCTAAGGGACGATATCTCTCCACAATGAAATCTTTCCAATTGCGGAAGTGTTCTCGCTTCATTTCTGTCTTTTTTCAATTTGGCTAAAGTCAGTGTTGTTTTGTAAAAAGGTGTGGCTGTGTTCTAGGAATTTGTGATCTACTCTTTCATAACTTCCAAGTCTCATCAATTCGAAAAAAAAGTAATGGTGTTGTTTTTATTCTGGCCCCTGCAACCATCAGAGTAACTAACAAGGGACCTGGAAAAGGAAACAAATGTTATTTAGTTTTACCAAGTGTAGTAATCTAACTAAAATGGGAGAACGTTGCACAATATTTATTAACCAATAAATAGTGGTTATTCAGCATGAAGGTGTGTAACACAGATGAGTAATTTTACAAGTGATAAAAGGCTCGGCAGATACCTTAATCATGACGAGTTTTGCAAATATGTGAAGTTATGCAGGGGTCAGTATCACAATTGTACCGGTTTTGGACATGTACAAGAAAATAAGAATGATAGCCAGAGTCCTCCATCCCAGAATATCGTTTTGTGTGTGTGACTAAAATTCATTTTCACCCTTAAAGGGTACAGATTAAAAAATAACACATTTCATTTTCTGCTATATTTTTCGGCTTAATACCCTTAAAGGTAGTCATTTTGGATTTTAGTACACAAAGCGGTACTATTCTACACATTTTGCCTTCCAAAAGGTACCATGATAACCCACATTATTTTTAAAAGGGAGTCCCTCCAATTTAAAAAAGAATAGTTTAATCGTTGATATTAAATTTTTAGGTTCAACAACAGAAACTTATTTTTCAATGTCAAATAACTCAGTGACGCATGCTTCAAGTTGCCTGATCTGGGATCATATCGGCATTGCTCGGTAGCGGTAAATTTGAACTCAAATAATTTGACTGAATCTGATTAATGACGTTCGCATTTATTTGGAAGTTTTTCCACCCGCGCAAATTCGAATTTCGCCCATATGATGTGTAATCAAAAGGGAACTTACCTTGCTTCAGATCGTAAGTTCGTCAGGTACTTCATTAGACAGGAAGCAACTTCGGATGATACCTTCTTTGCGACCGTTTCATCCCAAAGAAACATGTATCCTTGGTTGGATACAGTCTTGTATGCCAAAGTTGTAGGTCCACACATTTGCCATAGGTTAAAAACGTCATTATGGAATAAGTTCGGTGTAGGTAGATTTTGCTGGAAGTCAAATATGATCATGTCCACTGCGTCCTCGCTGATAGCTGTTGTAATATTACCAAGGGTCCTACTTTTTCCTTGCCAGGTCCTTATTGCTTCTTCCTTGTCATATTTCTTGTTTGAGTACCTGTCGTCTCCTTTCTCTTGATGCTCCCTTTCTTCTTCAAGGAGCTGGTCTCTTTCCTCTTCACTGCAATTTCTCAGTAATGGTACTGCTAAAGACTCGCACCTGGCACATTGTCTAACCTGGGCAGACCAAACCCAAGATTAAACTCAGTGTTAAAAATATTTCTATATGAATATAGAGAAATCTTTGGCTTGATTGGAGGCGGGATTGGAAGTCTGTTTTCTTGTTTGCACCTACAAAGACAATATTTGTATAAATATATGTTATTGAACTATCCGTATTGGGGAAATATGGAAAATATTTTCAATATGACCAAACAAACTGGCTTAGTAATTGCTTTGTTATTATGGATACCCTA
>JAJGOT010000724.1:87500-227500 GCA_022457155.1 Cladopsammia gracilis
CAGCTGGGCCTGCCTCTGTTGTTCAATTTCAATCCTTTTGGCCTCAAGCTCCATCTGCTGTCGCTTGAGATCCATTTCTTCCTCTCTTCTGGTTGACAGATATTCTAAGGGGGTCCGATGCCTTTCGCCTATTCCTTTTACGACATGGCTCAGATGACTCAGTTGACTCTTCGTCATCATTGGACTTGCCTTCCCCCCAAGTCTTCATAGATGTTTCCCTCAACTCCAGCCCTTTCTTTCTTTCTTTCTTTCCGAGTCTGCTTTTTTGCTTGGAGCAGTCACATGGGAATCCATAAGCTCTTTTATCTCCTCCATTAGAGTCTCTACTTCAGTGGGAGGGGGGACATATGTAGCGTGAACAATGTCAAAAATACCCTTTGATCAAAGTATGGTTTAATGGGCAATAAGTCATTTCATTGAGCTAAGCCAAATTCATTTCATTGGATCATAGTTCATTTCATTGGTCTATAATTCATTTTATCGGGATATTTTTCATTTCATTGGGCTATTTTTCACGTTAATGGGCTATGATTCATTTCACAGAGCAAGGCAGCGTTCATCTCATTGGGTAAAAGTTCATTTTATTTGGCTACATTTCAGTTTATCGGGCTGTTATTCATTTCATCCGATAACTTCAGGTAAAATATAGTACTACTTTATCAAACGGCGTTGATATTATTTAGAATACGCATCAATTAGCTAGCTATGACACACTTAATTCTTAACATGTGATCAGAACGTTCGCCATTTTGAATCGAGGCAAACTAGTTGTCAAAATAACTTGGCTTCTTTAACTCAGGCTTATAGAAATGATGCATTTCAGTAAGTTCAGTAGACTTGTGGAAAATGAGATTAATCCAGGGGATTTCGATTTGCTCCATCGAATGCCATTTGAATTCCAAGACTCGACTTTCTGAAGAAGTAAATATTAAATTGAAAAATTATGCATATATTCAGCCAAAAGGAGCAGACTTTTGACGAATTTTGCACAAGTTTCATTTAAGGCGGTGGACGTGAAGTCGGGTGTCGCAAATATGTCATATAAAAGAACTACTCTGTGACATTCTGCAAAATGAACTAAACATTGACACCTCCCACATGAGATTCCAAGCAGTTCACAGAGTTGGCAAACCGAAGAACGACCGACCAAGACCAATAATAGCAAGATTTGTGTGTAGAGAACATCGAGATCATGTCTTTAAAAAAAAGGTAACCTCGACAACAGCCTGCGTTTCAACGGAGCTTACATCACAGCGGATTACCCTTGAGCAATACAAGAAGAAAGAAGGCCTCTAATCTCCCCAGTAAAATTAAAGGCGTGATCACGCCGTGATCACACGTAAAAACTTTTTACGCGTGATCACGGCGTGATCACACTGAAAATAGCGTGATCACAAAAATATTGTGATCACGGCCAGACGAATTTTAGGCGTGATTGACTCTGTGATCACGGCGTGATCACACTGTGATAATAGCGTGATCACAGAAAGTATTGTGATCATGGCCAGACGAATTTTAGGCCTTGAATCAATCACGGTCAGATAAAAAGAAAATCACATACGACAAATTTGGAGCCCGAATTTCACGAAACCTTGGGTTTTTTGAGCCTCCCGACCACTCGAACCAATTGTAGTTTTCCTTGGAGTTCGAGAAATCGGGATTCTGCCGTCGGTAATTTAACTCAGAGTGAGTGGGTTCCCGTACATTATGCAAATGTGAAAAGCCTGAGATTTATAACCTTAATGACTAAATTCAAGGATGTCCGCGACTTAAGACAAAGATGAATTTCAATCATCTACAAGTCTCTAAGGGTAAACTTATTTTAATTACGTTTCAAGTTGCATTTGAAATCGATTACACACTCCATTTAAATCGTAATTTGAGCTTCACAGACAGCTTTACAGAAACACCTATCTATTAACTGCTTGAACAAAACTTGAATAATAATAGTAATAACTGTTTTGATCAAATAAACTAGAACACATTCGTAATGTTATAAATGATATAACTCCTTTAAATGTCTTAAGCAACGATACAATGGTCCTTTTTTTAGTCTTTATAGCAGTGATACAATCTTAATTCCTTCAATCCTTCTTCATTATGTTTACCCCTGCCCACACAAAACACCTGTTATTTCGGACCATTCTGCATTTCTCATCAATACATTTTTTAATTGTGGCCCACTCAACATTTTCATTGGCAGAGAACGTCATCTCTGTACATTCTTTTACCGCTGCTATTCTGTTTGGGTCCAGCTTTAGAAGTTTGTCGCCTTTCCCTTCAACGCTTCCTGTCTTTGCCTCATCCCTGCTAAATACAAGTTCGAAAAGTTTCAGTGCAAATCCTTTTGGGGTGTTTTTTGGGAGCTCTTTCACCTTTTTCTTTAGCACGTACACTCCCCGGCTCAGGGAACCAATAAGCATTGTGGACTGCTTGTCGGCCTCCATCTCATTACAAGGCTTTTGCAATTGGTTTCCCAGTGTGGTCTTCTGTGGTCGTAAAGGGGTTGAAGAAGAAACTGGTGGGCTGTTTGAGTTGAAGGCTTTTGGTGGAGCTGGGACTGAGGGACGTGGTGTTAGTTCAATACTTGGCAGGTTGTACTCAAAACTGGCGTCTGCATCGTCTACTGATTTATAGTATTTCTTTTTACAGGCTTTACATTTTTCAAATTTGCTGACAGCATCAGTGAGCTTACTAAGCTGATCTGCCATTGAAGATACTTGGTGGATGATTTTGTCCACTTTTTCTTCCACGTCGTTGTGATGATATCTTCCAGTTCTTAAAACTGAGGAATAAACGGCAAAAAGAAATTGTCATTAATGCTTTGAGTTTATTGTGGGCAAAAGAACTGAGTGTTTAATATGAAAAAATAGTTTGGAATGAAATGCCATAATCAGTTCCAATGCCATATAGTTTTTAAATCGATTGATACACCAAATACATCTAGTTTATTGCAAGATTCGTAAATAAAATATAAATTTATTTTAAACCAGGCGTTGTCCTCGGTGTCGTTGTCATCATTGCTTAATTCTCCCTGGTACTGTGTACTTAAAAATAATGCTACAGTAAAAGCGTATTCATTTTGTAGTTTTTAGAATGTATCATTTAATGAATTATACAAAATGTAGCTATAGTAAGAGAACAGCTGCAATGTAAATAGGTATAATTTGATTAACTAATAATCTATCATTAATTTAAGGTGTCTTAAGAATTTTTAGTCCGGTTATATTTCAAGGGCAATGAAAGATGGCTTCTAATTTGTGTAAATACTCACGATTACTCAAATTATTTCACATGAAAATAATATGAAAGCTTAAACACTGAAGACGAGTTTCTTCAGTTTGAACCAAGACTACCGTGACAAGTCTGGTTCCTTCCCAGATGCAGAGACATTATTTCAACCCCAGTTCATAATGACACATTTTGAAAATATTGTTTGTAAATTGTCAGTGTGTTCTGTCAACAATTTATTAGTATGACATCTTTCTCAATCTGGTGTCTTTTTTGTCACGTCATAAAGAAGTTAAGTAGTTCTGTCGCATGTGGAATGCTCAAAGAAAGGTGATAATCTGCCTGACTGTAAAGGAAAATCTGAATTTTTGACAAGCATAGAGCGACGATAATCAATGGTAAGTGGAAAAGCTTCATCACATATAATGTCATATAGTTAACAGCAAAATAACTAGGCTAATTTCCCGCACGTGAATTTCCGTGAGAACTCTACTGATATTATAACCGTTGTCTCTGTACCGCATTTAATATCTTGTGAATGTCATTTACATGCATTGTATGATTTTTGCACTTTAAAGAGTGTACATGTGATCGAGATGGTATTTGTGTACTTAAAATCTGATCACACACGAAAACACAGAGAAAAGGTTTTAAAGTGACTAGATTTGGAAGAAAAGACGAAAGTTTAGTTATAAATTGACCGGCCATTCTATCTTTTCTTATTCACTTTCTGAGGCTATTAAACAAGTTATAACTTGGCAACACTGAATGGAAACACGTTAATTTTCATTTGCTGTTGTTAAACATTGGCCACCATGTTAGTTCACATTAACCTGACGACGTTTAATTTCTTTCGGCTTTAATCGACAAAATCGACTTTGAAAGAATGTCTTTTGCACCGCGAAGATTTCGTATGGCAGTCTTGTCATAATGTCTGAAGATCTTAAAAGACTAAAGTAAACTTTAGCCAGTACTTCTTCTGAGGAAGTATTCAAGTCTCAAACGAAATTTTTATTCGTGTAAAGAAGAACTTGAAAACTTGCTGTTTTAGGAATATGTCACGTTATTATATCGTGCTAAATTTAGATTCCCAAATATCATGACGCGAAAACTTACGTAGCTGGCAACCAGTAGAGTCTTTAGCGTTGAAGATGGCTAAGAAAGTACTACTGGGAAAATGTTGTTCAACGCTTGGCATGAGCTACTTTTGAAAAAAAAATTATTTGTGGTCAATCTTACATGACTGTTCCTGTTTGCATTTCCACTTGAGTGCGCACTTGTTTACACAACGTGCAGCACTGTTTACATTTCTACACCTTCTCGTATTCAATCCCACTACTGCAGCGTTTGAAAAACACTACACTAAAAAACCTGAAGCAATTCCTAAAATATTCATTTTCCCAGAGACTCTACACTGTGTTCTACGTATTTTGGCATCAAGCTATAAATTTAAAAACCAAATTTTCAACATGATTTTAATCGTGAACACAATGAAAAATGACGGCTTTAATTAACGTGGCCAAACCGCCTGGCGATGGCATCGATGCGCCAACAAATTTGCCATGAGAAAAACAAAAGTAAAAAAAATTAAGACATATATAAAGGATGTCAATCACTTGACACAGATAAGGATTCAGTAATTCAATAATCCCGAAATTCTAGTGTCAAATTCTCTGAAAAATTAGGCCAGGAGTAAATTTAACTCACCCTCTTTTTCTTGCTTTGACTGGTCGCTTTCCTGCTCTGACTGATTGCTTGAGTCAAAGTTGCTGGTTGCATCAACTTCGCCGGCTTCATTCGGCAATTCTCCATCCAGGGTATCAGGGACAACGGTTTTACTGAACTCTGAAAATTAAGTCAAAACAGTTCAATTAGTTCCTGTGTCTTATAGAATTGTAAGAGCTACATGTAAGAGCAAATGCAAAAACTGAAATGAAATCTCTTTCCACTTTACATAGTTCATTCCATTACAAATGAATGCACATGATTCGTCTACCTGTAGTTATGAAATATTTACGTACGGCAACTGTCGGCTTTCCTCTCAGTGGCATCCACTTATTTTTGTACTGAAATGTTTGCTGCTGACAATAGAGAATAAAATGCTAGAGCAAGCGTAGTTGACTCAGCATCTTGGTCGCAGTCACGCAGAATGAGACAGGAACAGAAATAAAATTCATGCATTTCAAGATTGTTTGAAATAAAACCACTTACCCTTTGAGGGTTTACATTCTTCAAATATTGCCACCAGGTCATCGGTTGACCAGTCGTCACATATTCGACCATTTTCATCCATTTTCCACTCTTGCCCTTTAATAACCAGGAGCTGATTGTCAGATGGAATTCGTGTTGTCTGCGCTATTAGGCTTTTCAAGGTACTGAATGTGGTTTCCGGATCCACAGAAATATTGAACTCAACGGGTCTGTACGTTTCATTCCCATGAATAAGTAACTTCATGCTAAGGGAGACTGTCTTGCCAATGTCAATAGACTGGCTCTCTGCAATTTCAGATCTTGCTTTCTTCTGCGCTGCATTACTTAAGCCTTTCTCTTCGTTTTCCTTGTCTTTTTTCACCGTAGGTTTTCTCTTCTTCTCCTTAGAACTCGAATCTTCTTGTGGTGGTAGTGACCTTCGGTTTTGGCGGGAAGAACCGTTGGCGGTTTTCTTCCTTTTCCCTGCCTTCGAGGAACGCGCCTTTTGTTGCCAATCGGCAAGAACGGCTTTTTCTTCGGCCTCTGGGTCAAATGACTCTGAATCGGACTCCATTATTTCACGATCTGCGCAAACATTTTTCAATGAAAATTCGCGTACTTGTTTAGGCCGTGGTTTTTTTGCTGTTGGCTGCTCTGTAAAATTTTCAAAGTCAAGTCGTCATAGTCAGAAAGTTTGTGAGGCTTCTTTTGGCTCCGTTCCGATTTATTGCTGATCTCAGCCTTTTCACGCAATTTCTTAAGGTGGTCGATAAATTCGCCACACTCTTTCTTTGTGCCCTTCTTAAGGCTTGTTGCCTTAAAATATTCCTCTGTTAGATCACCATTTCCATCCACAACTTTCCACAGAACCTGGGTAGAGCCGTTTTCTTCTTTAACCTTGCTTTCCGGCACAATGTGAGGCCCCCTCGACTTAGTATCCTCTAATGGAAATTCTACCGCATAGAAAACCGCCATGATTCTAGCCAAAAGACACACAGATACTATTGCAAGATTGGTAAACACCAAGAGCACGCTAACTGTCCTAGAGAAGATTTCAAATGTCCCGCTTTGAATTCAACTGACCTCTCACTGAAGAATGGGTAAACTGATACTGAAAGAGCACTGGGATTGGTTACAGGGGTGAATGTCACGAGATAAGTATCACTTTGTCCATTTCACATATTCAAACATTGTAATCTACCATTGAAGCGGTACACATGCAAACAAACATTTTTTGAAGCCAAACTGAGATTAAGAAAAAATATTTTGTCCTAAGAATGGAAGAGCTACAAGCTCAGATAGTGGATGTGATTTCTTCGCGTGAGTCATCTAATCAAAACATTCTTCGTATTAAATTCTTCTCCTGGCATTAATGACTTTAATGACAGATAAGTATTAACAGCATGCATGCAAATTCCTTAACGTTAAGACATGCTTCGATTCCATTTTTCAACTCGCTGAGTACGGATAACTTAATAAACCCATAATATGTTTAGGTCAAGGCAGATTGGATGTGATGTCTAAACCATTTAAATTACGTTTTTTGCTTCGCGTTATTCACCATCCGATTACAACGATCACGAGAACATTCCTTGCAAGATTGTTTAATGACTTACATGACTGATAAGTGTTTAATCAGTGCATGAATGATTCATGCCATGTAAAATAAGGACTTCACCTGGTAACATTTTGGTTAACCCTTTAAACCCTAATATTAAAATTGAAATTCTCATTTTCAGTCCTATACATTTCCTATGGAAGTAGTGGGGAGAAATTGTTTGGATATCAAGAGAACTCATCTTGTGTGATCATCTCCTAATTCTCATGACCTTTTTGATTGATGAGGCATTAATATTACAAGGAGAAATTTGATGCTGATCACTCTTAGGGCTTTAAGGGTTAAGTATGGACAACCTCGACAGCTCTTCAAGCAGCGAGAAAACATATTCAAGTTCTGATAGCGAAAATGAAAGCCCAGTACATGGGGAAAGCAAAGTTGAAGAACCAAACCAAAAATCCAAACAGCTTCAATATTATCACAGAAAGACCGGAGGCAAAATGAAAAGGAAATATACACCTTTCAGAGATCAAAAGAATCCCAGTAGACAACTAAAGAGATATCATGGCGTTGTGGAAGCCTGCAGCACTTTGCCAGCTTCAATGGACACCGCTGGATCAGTGGAAAGAATGAGTGAGACAGACATAAATGAAGAGATGCAGATCGACACGACTGTGGAAAATATTCAGAATGATGAAAAAGAGATTTCTCCTAATAACTTCGAAGACAAAGCTGCCTTCAATACTAGTACCACTTCTTCATCAGAGGAGGAAAGTGACAAATCATCTTCAGATAGTGAAGATAGTTTTTCAGAAACGGAAAGTGAACAGTGGGATAGCGAGCCAGAAGAGATGGTCCCTGAACGAGAAAACGAAACTACGCTACCTGACGAGGAGAAGCCACTTTATCTAGGCAGTACAATATCGAAAATTTTATCGTGTGTCTTAATTGTAAGCTTTGTTATAAAGCACAATTTGAGTAAAGCAGCCTGGACAGATCTCCTTCGCTTGCTAACCGCTTTGCTTGGAGACCGATGTAGACAAACGTTTCAGTCAGTGTACAAAATGAAACTGATCATGAAAGAACACTTTGGCTCCAAGGAACCAACAAAGATAAACTACTGTACTAACTGTTTACAGGCTGTTAAAGCCGACAAGTGCCCAAATGCCAAATGCAACAAGGCAAGACTGTCGAGTTTTCTAGATTTGCATTTAGAAGAAAAGATCAAAGATCTATTCAGAGATTCTGAATTTGTAAACTTATTAAAGAAAGGAAAAGAGCAGGTAAAGCGTGCAGCTAGCTGTAGCTGTAGCAGTATTCACGACATATTCCACGGACTTGACTACAAGAATTTCATACATCCCGGGGGTTTTCTTTCACAATTGTACAATATTTCGTTTACAATTAACACTGATGGAGTTAACAAATATTCATCTTCTAGGGCTGGTCATTTGTGGCCGGTTTATATCATGATCAACGAGCTACCAAAGGAACACCGATTCAAAAAAAAGTTCATTATTCCTGCCTATATCTATTGTGACAAACATGATCCAAACATGCTGACATTTCTTAACCCTTTGGTTGAAAAGCTGAATGTTCTAAATTCGACTGGAATACATGTACCGGACAGTGCAGATGGAGATATCAATGTCCAATGTATGTTATTTGTAGCAACAGCCGACTTGCCTGCACGAGCTGACTTGATGAATATGAAACGTTATAATGGTAAATGCACTTGCCATCTTTGCAAGTCAGAAGGAGTTGGCTATGGGCCAAACAACATCCATAGATACTGGCCTTTTGAACAAAGCCCCGTGAAAAGGACCCATGAAGATCAAGTTAAATTTGCATCGAAGGCCACAATCAAGAAAGCGGTTATGGGAGTCAAGGGGCATAGCATTTTCGTGAAGCTTTCGTATCCGTTTGATTTAGTATGTTCATTTGCAATCGATTGGATGCACTCCGTTTGTCTTGGAAAAGATCTATTCAGAGATTCTGAATTTGTAAACTTATTAAAGAAAGGAAAAGAGCAGGTAAAGCGTGCAGCTAGCTGTAGCTGTTGCAGTATTCATGACATATTCCACGGACTTGACTACAAGAATTTCATACATCCCGGGGGTTTTCTTTCACAATTGTACAATATTTCGTTTACAATTAACACTGATGGAGTTAACAAATATACAAATATTCATCTTCTAGGGCTGGTCATTTGTGGCCGGTTTATATCATGATCAACGAGCTACCAAAGGAACACCGATTCAAAAAAAAGTTCATTATTCCTGCCTACATCTATTGTGACAAACATGATCCAAACATGCTGACATTTCTTAACCCTTTGGTTGAAAAGCTGAATGTTCTAAATTCGACTGGAATACATGTACCGGACAGTGCAGATGGAGATATCAATGTCCAATGTATGTTATTTGTAGCAACAGCCGACTTGCCTGCACGAGCTGACTTGATGAATATGAAACGTTATAATGGTAAATGCACTTGCCATCTTTGCAAGTCAGAAGGAGTTGGCTATGGGCCAAACAACATCCATAGATACTGGCCTTTTGAACAAAGCCCCGTGAAAAGGACCCATGAAGATCAAGTTAAATTTGCATCGAAGGCCACAATCAAGAAAGCGGTTATGGGAGTCAAGGGGCATAGCATTTTCGTGAAGCTTTCGTATCCGTTTGATTTAGTACGTTCATTTGCAATCGATTGGATGCACTCTGTTTGTCTTGGAGTTGTAAAGTACATTATGCATCAACAAATGTCCGATGGAAACAAGGACAAAGTCTTTTATATAGGGAAAAAGACTCTGTCTATGTCCCGCAAACTTCTTTCGATAAAGCCGCCAGACATTGTAGGGAGATTGCCCAGATCGTTAGAAGATCTTAAACATTGGAAAGCAACAGAACTCAAAAACTGATTACTGCATTATTCTTTGCCAGTTTTCTGCAAAATCCTAAATCCCTTGTACATTTTTCACTGGTCTCTTCTTGTCGGAGCGATTGGAATATTGTGTTCCGATTCAATATCGAGCGCAGATCTAAAACAGGCAGACGGCATGCTACAAGACTTTGTTGTTTTAATGGGAATACTGTATGCGCCAACACAATGTACCATGAATGTCCATTTATTGCAGCATTTAGCTTATTATGTTTCACGCCGAGGACCACTATGGGCATACAGTTGCTTTGCTTTTGAAAGCATGAATGCTTTTATCAAACCACTTGTTCATGGAATGCATCACGCTATGGAACAAATTGGATGTGCAATTGGTCTTTGTTTCGGACTTTCTAATTTTACGAAAAAAATTTTGCAAGATAGTGACATTCCTAAGGACAGCAAAACGCTGTTGCGAAGTCTTACTGGTTATTCTAAAAGTTCTCACAAAGTGTCTGCCAAAATACAAGGGGGCTACTTATGTGGAAAAGAACGAAGAAACATTGACAGCAACATACAGACCTTGGTAAGGGTCTTTGTAATGGCAAACAAGTTGCCCGCAGATTATGAACTCGAACCTTATCGCAGATTTGAGAGTGATGACGGACAGAAGTTTCATTCTTTGGGCACGAAAACACGCAAAACTGACTCAACTGTAATTGAATATACAGACAGAAACAATACGCTTTGTTATGGCAGAGTGACACTATTTTTAAAGATACATGATTTTGGACTTTGTGTTGGCAATGAACTGGAGGAAAAGTCTGACCCATTACCATTTTTTAATGAGCAAGAATGCACTGAAATCCTACAGTCTTTAACAAACAATAAGCAGAACAAAGATATCGTACGTGACGTTTTAAGAAAGTATCGCAATAAATGCCTTGTGAAACATCACGTGCACATCAAACCAGGTTCCGGAAGGCCATTTGTGATATCCGTGGAGCAGATAAGACATAAATGTGTATTTATTGATATTCTACCCAACAATGCGTGGATGATTTCTCATTTTCCCAATGTAAATGAACATAACTAAAAACTGTGCAAACATCAATTTTCTGGTTAGTCTTTACTGGTCTTATTTTGTGAGGATTTATTTATAGATGTAAAACATCAGAGCGTTACAGTGCTGCTGCTGTTTTAAGTTAAATTATTGTACGACTGAAATGTGAAGTTAACTCTATGTTTGTCCTAGTCAAGTGAAACTTTGACTCTGTTCTCGTTTGAACTTAAACTGAATTTATCCCGGCCGCGTAAACCAAAGCTCGTTGAGAGTTCATAAAAGTATTATTTGCCATGAAATCAACCGCAAATTGATACGGGGGGTGACAACTCTAACAAGGCCTGTTTCGGGAGAAAAACAAAATTTTTCCGGGAATCTGGAGATTTTTCCGGGAATCGGGAGACTCGGGTATTTTTCCGGGAAATACGACATATTTCCGGGATATTGGAGAAAAAAAGCGGGACATTAAACGAAATTTTTTATGACGATCAGTTAATGTACGACTGGGAGTTAGCAGTACATTTGTTAGCTGAAAATATTTGCAAGCTAAAACTAACGCATTCTAGTAACTCTATTGAAAATGCAACGGTATTATAGTGAATCAATTTGTGAAAATGCGACCCCATCCAGCGGCACATCCTTATTAGCACATTACTAGGAAGTCGCCTCCGCCCCGCCTCCCGGGTGATTAACATTAATACTGCTAATGTGTGTCAGACGGACACCACATAAAAAGTTTTACGCAATACATGTTAGTCGCACGGTATTATCGTAAAGAAAAGAAGTGTCGTGCACAGACTAAAAAAGGTTGATTTTTTTTTTGTATTTTTTTTCAGCAACAACAAAAACAAAAAGGAAATGGACGAATTGGTAAAGGACTTTGAGGTAAAAAAAATCCTTGTTTCACTATTTTGCGAAGTGGGATTGTGTAAATTTATGAAAAATATAATTAATAACTACGTTTTTTCTTAAAAAATGATTTTTCGCTTTTCATTCAGAATTTGCAAATTGCTGGTGCGGAGCAAGGGCAGGGTAAGTTTATGGAAAGTAGAATGTTACTTTTAGTAATAGCAGCTAATAACAATTTTTCGGGAATTTTATAACTACTATTATTTCTAAAAAATCTAAAAAATAAACATAATTTTGACTGTTCTCACAGTTCTTTTAGCATTTAATAATTGTGTCACATGATTAATTAGATAAGATATTAGATAAATGTGTCACATGTATTGTAGGAGATGATTTCAATGAGTCGTTGAATGTTGCGAGGGTCCAGCACTTAGACGTGGCAAAGAAAGCTGGGTATCCTTTGACCGAAACTTTGACGTTGTCGAGTCACTGGTTCCCACCATGGAAAAGTGTGCGAAAACGTGCATTCTTTTTGGATGCGCAACGGACTCGGGAGTTCCTGGGCTCCCCGTTCGTGAAGGATAGTTACCTGGTTGATCCTGCCAGTAGTCATTGTTTTTTATATTGGAGCAGCCTGATAATACTTGAGAATTTTTCTTTGATTGATTCACAAGGGTCACATGGGTCTGGTAATGTAGAGATGGAAATTGTAACGCCCTGAGTTCCTTCGTACGAGACTCCTGCTCTCTCCTCCGCAGAGGCTCTTATCAGTAAAGAACAGTAAAATATAAAATGGGAGCGCGGGGAACGATGGGAAGAGTTCCCCGCGCGCTTTACTTTTTACCTCTACCCAGCCTCCACGCGTTTTTTGCCAAGCGTGGAGCGTCACTAGGAGACCTCTGCGGAGGAGAGAGAGAGACTCCTTTACGTAATTGCTCTCCTGTACGTAATTGCTCTCATGTGAACGTAGTAGTTAGCATAAATTTACTTGTACATACAGACGTCATATAGTACAGATGGCTAGATCAAAATCGTGAGCAATTGAAACGGATACGATTGCAGTCATTTAAACGTCACCTAAACTTTATATAACGTACAATGGAAAGATTGTACAATCGTACCTTGATACATCCCTTCCTGTCTGGCTAGAAAACTTTTTAGAAAGTTTACGTTTAGGGACATACAAATCTTTCGACTTGCTGATGCGGCGTTTATTCCAGTGAGTCGTATTTTTTTAACATGAATTTGTTTTAAAAGATAACGACAGGAACGAAAATCTGTAACTATCTCTCAAAAATCGTTTAGAGAGACAGGTAAAGCGGAAACAAATATGTATGCATTTTTTAATAACAGCGTCGTTATAACTGTTATATGTGCATAAATTTTCTCAGCTAGTTGAAAACGAACTGTAACCTTTTTTTCAATTTTCACTTTTTATAACTTTGAATACCGCGTTGTTGTTGGGGTGCTTAACCCCATTGGTAACTTAATTTGTATCTATGTGCGGCACTCGCGCATCGAGGGTGGCGCATGATCGGGAGAGCTGTTTTTCGAGTAAATACGATATATCTTTGTCTCCGAATATCCAGATCCAAGATATCAAGGTAGGCCACAATTTCTCAAAGGCACTACTTTAAAGAGACTCACGGATGGCGGCGACGTCTACCGTCAGTGGCTAAGGAAAGAGTGCTTTGAAGGAAGGGGTCTTCTTATCCCCCGAGACGCTGAAGAAAACAAGAGGCTGCGGAAATACAAGGCTCGAGTCAGGGACTTGAAAATGAACGTGACAGTGGGAAAGCTTTGTGTGGCACAGTACAAGGCAGGAATACACATTAAAGCTCTAGACGAATGGACAGTCCACTGTGATCTTTGCGGGTGCAAATTCCATTGTCGGGAGGTCATGCGAGTAGAGGTTGTCGAAAAGCACGTGTTCAGTAAAGAGCACATAAAACTACTTGCTGCGGTCAAAGGTTAGTTTGCCTTTTGTTTTGTTTTTGTTCTGTTTTTTCGTTTGTTCATTTGAAAGTTGCGCTTTTCTTTAACTTTCGCGATGAACCTAAAAGTAGTAAAATATCTAGAATGAAACAAAGCACGGATATACGTGTTAACATGTTGGTTATAAAACCAGCTAGACTGTCACGTTTTTGACCCTACGTATTTAAGAATAACGTGGAATACGTAAGAATGATTCTAAAACCGATTAGTCAGTAGAGCCAAGGGAATCTTTTTTGTCATTTTTGGCGAGTCATTTTTGTCATTTTTGGGAGTCATTACAAGTAGTCATTGTTGGCTTTGTTGGCGATTTTGTAGATGTACAGCTTACTCCAAACGAAGTGCAGCTTGCTGATTGGTGTAAAAAGGGGTACTTAAAACGCAATAAGCCTCAAACAAGTTCTCCTGCTCCTGGACCACGTCGTGCACATAAAAGGTATGCTTGTTACTACGTATTTTCTCCTTATAATGAAATCACTGTAAAATATGAAAATGTGTTTTGTATTGGGCTGTCTTATATTGTACATGTATACAGTTACGTATGTTAACGTGTATTCATCAATTATTATAGGAAATCTGACCAAGAACAGCCCCTGATGACCTCGTCAGGGAATGGTAAGAAGCAAAGGCTCTCCGTCCCGGTGATTCGTTCTGCGTATTCAAAACGAGAAGAGCCTCAAACGAGTTCTCTTGCCTCTGGTACTAAAAGGTATGCCAGTAATCCTTTGCATTGAAAACACTGTCAAATGGGAAAATGGTCTTATGGGTTGTCTTATAAGTGTAAACGTGTCTTCAAATCCGACCCCTAGCTGTCAAAGTTAACCTAGTACGGTGGAAAAACAATCTGTTTCATATGACTTTCTGATATGAAATATTTTTTCTCTCGTTCTTAACAGGGCTACAACGCCCCCACTGGCACTCTGTTCACACAAGCGGATCAAATGCAAATGCAGAAAAGTTTGGCAAAGAAAATTCTTGAAAGCACATACTCTGCAAACGTCCAAAGACAAGCAAACAAAACAAGGTAAATCAGACTTTGAAAGAATTAGGAAAGGAGAGAGGAAGTTAAAAGAAACTGGCGGTTGCCTTAAGGACCACGCACAATGTGAAGGTATTAAAGACGACGTGGCTGGAGTCAACGATTATTCTAAACACCGCAAGCGACTAGGCAATGGAAAAAAAATACCTCTACTCAACCACCAGAAGTACCAAACAAATTACGACCGAGAAGGGAGTAGAAACGCACAGAATAGTCAAGATGAAATACACATTCAAAGTTCGTTTAACGTCCAAACGTCTGAGCACGAAGAAAGGCCAAACAGTAAAGGTGAAGTGCGTTCGATTACCCACCAGAAGTATATATCAAATGACGAATTTAAAAGGAACGAAAACGAACAGGGCAGTGACGATGAAATGGGCAGTGACATTTCACATGAAGACGAAGAAACCATCGAGCAAGAAAAGAGACCAAAGAGTAAAGGAGAAGCGCCTTCGATGACACCTAATGGTCAAATGGAACACGAAGATACGGAAGGAAGTGAAAGCCGATGCAGTGAAAGTTCACATGAAGTCGGCGAAATGT
This sequence comes from Cladopsammia gracilis, assembly GCA_022457155.1. Classification (NCBI taxonomy): domain Eukaryota; kingdom Metazoa; phylum Cnidaria; class Anthozoa; order Scleractinia; family Dendrophylliidae; genus Cladopsammia; species Cladopsammia gracilis. The sequence goes on from JAJGOT010000724.1 coordinate 102,843, forward strand.
CTAAGCGAGAAAAGAGACTAAAGGGAAAAAGAGAAGTGGCTCCTGTTGTTCAAGCGGAGTACGAAGAAGTTGATGAAGGGAGGGTAAACGTTGACGACGAATTGTGTGGTGAACGGTTTCAAGAGGTTTTACAACCCACGAGAGAACAGAGCAACGAAGCAGAAATGCACCACACGGATGACGACGAAGAGGAAGAACGTGATGAGAAGAGTACTCAGAGTAATGAGGAAGATTACTCTGAAGAAAGTAACGAGTTCGCATTCGCTGATAATCTTCTCTTCTGACTAGCCGTTCCGACGTTTAAATCCTTTTTAAAAACTGCCGTACCCTGTGCACACAATTACCGTGAAGACCTGAAGTGCCTTTGGAATAGCAATGGAGGATGCACTCCACCTTTTGTCTTATATAGAAATCCTGTAGGTGACCCAAAAAACGTATGTGTTCTTTGTGGACTAAAGGACTGCGTTAGGTCCTTCGAACTGTGGTGCAAACGCCATCCATTATCTTCCCAAGATTTATACTGTCAATCTCAAGCTCTTTCTGAAAATGCAGAGGACCTTTGGAGGCGTAACGTTGAAGAGGAAGCTTGCTACATTTGTGGCTCGAAAGACTGCTTACGTTCGTTTGCGAATATAAAAAACAAACACACTGGGATGGTAGAGGACTTGAAGTTGGAGTCATTGAAAGCGAGGCAATACATTGTTTTCAGAAATATTAAGGTAAAATCTGGTACGGTAGACATAATGGTTAATGGTAAACAAGCAATGAACAGTGTACAGAGCAGCCAATGTACAGGACTCTCGTTTTCAAGTGACCGCATGTGTGACCGTTGCAGAGACATTTTGAGGGAGCTAGCCGCACGCATCACTTTCCGTCGCATGTGCTCAGAAGAGAAAAACGAAGGTTTAGCAAGGTTCACATCCAGCAATGTTCAAGAAATACTTACCTCTGTAGAAGAGAAAGGAATCTACTGCGCGGAGAACCATCCCGGTAAAGACATCATCCTTGGGTGTGCAGAGTTGTATCGTGAAGGAAAAGTTACTGAAGACGATTTCTTCCATAAAATTCAGCACCTCATGATAGAAGCTGGAAGGCATGGAACCAAAAAGAGGATTGTTTGGGGAAAACACCCCGAAATACTCTTTTGGGCTCTTAGAGGTTATCTAAGGTTCGGAGATGATTTCATTGACCACCTGTCCGGAGAAGGGTTCAAGCTTGATAGAGAAGAGGGCGAGGATCTTGTCTTTAGTTTTAAAGGAAAGTTCCTTCTTATTCCTAGTAGGCGTACCTTACAAAGATATTCCCCAGCATATGCGGTCACTGATGGTATCTCTAAGTCTCAAGTACTACTTTTGATTCAATGCTTCGTCCACAACAAAGTCATGTCTATCGAAAAGCAAAACACAAACATTTTTCTTTGTTGCTTACAGTACGACGGACTAAAACTAAAGCCAGCTCTTGAATACTGTCGGCATCACCACAGTATCATTGGTTTATCAAACGGCCCTATGACTCACGAAGAAATGGTAGAACTTCGTGATACGAACGACGAAGATAGGAGAAAGAAGATGGCCGGCCTACCTTTTGCGAAAGAAGCTTTAGAGTTCATTGCAGAAAGCCTTGACAGCAAAATAGCTCTCCCAATGGGCCACTTCCTTGTTAATGATACCGGATCATCCGAAGAACTTTGGGAGTCAATATCAACCGCGGTGAAAGTGTTACAGTGTTGCGAGAGATGCCTTCAACAGATGGAAACAGGTGCAGCTGAATTGGAAGATTGCAAGGTCGTGTGTCAAGAGTGCACAAGTCATCGCCAGTTATGTGAACGGTGCAAAGCTTTGGGATTTTCATCAGATCAGTGGAAGTCTACTATCAGGCCGTGCTTTTCGTGCGCTGAAGGTCAAATATCATGTAGGCGCGTCGTTGTCTGTGTGTTAGCAAGTGACTGCCTTGAAAAGCAGAAAAAAATCCTGCGCCAGCTTGAAGAAAAACGCTCTTCTTCAGAAGCAGAAGGAGCAACACTAGTAGACAAACACACCAGCGAAATTCTTATCATACCATCGCCTGACGACCCACACACTGACAAGAACATCGTCGCTGAGCATGACAACTACTGGCAAATGAAGAACGGGGAAGTTTTTTCAACAAAGATCATTCAAGTCTTGCGGTCACATACAGATATTACTATCAGCAAACCCGTAAAGGATGCTATTACCCAAGAAGCTCTTTCCAGGATCGACAGAATGTCCAATGAAACGTTCATGGCGCACGTGTCATCGCACTTACAAGAGGCTGTAAGTGACACTGGTCCTGTTTTGGTTACCGTTGCTTCAAATGTGCGTTATGGGGAAGAAGGAAACAAGAGAAAAAAGATTGATGGAGAGACATTCGGAAGGTTGACAGCATGTTATATCACCGAAGAGAGTCGCGTTTTCCTTACCGATGGTGAAAAGAATCTGATTTATGAAGCAAATGTAGCTAATCCACCCACAGTTGAGGTTATCTCCAAGTCCTTCAAGTCCCCTACGGATGTCATCTTCATTCGAGACAAGCCTCAAAATCTCCTTATCTGCGACAGTCTAGGAATTGGCAGATTTTACTTGTCAAGCGGCAAGGTTTCCCGCCCAATAGTCAAGGAAATTGGACGACCGTTTAAAGCAGCTCTAGTCTATCAGCGTAAGCAAGTTTGGACGACTGACTGTGTCAAGAAGACAGTTGTCGTGCTTAATCTTGAAGGCAGCAAAGCCAAGACCATCAAGTACGAATTTAAAGAGCCAACTGGAATCTCTTTCTTGCCGGGGTTAGATGTCGTGGCTGTTTGCGATTCTATACAGCGAACTGTCATCCTTTTTTCAAAGAATGGTGACGGAGTTGTAGCTATCAATTCAATCTGCCTAGTGAGATAATACCAGTTCACGTGTCATGCATTGGAGGCTTTGGAAATGATGTTTTTCTCGCATCAACACAAACGTACTGCACACGATGAAAGTAACACTAGATAACAGTGGACATGTTAGCAGAAACTCGTCAGCTGTATTAGAAGAGATCGCTGGCCATCACCCGCATCCCATTTACAGTGACCAAGACGGACCAGCTGCCTCGACTAAGCTAGCAAGTATCAATGGCCTTTGGAGTGTCGGAAGAGCGTGTTTCATCGCTGATGGTAGCAAACTTCGGCTGTATACACCATCTACAGAGTTCGTACATTGGATGGAGGTTCTTAGAAATGGCCATGAAGCTTACGGTCTCGCAGAAAAGAGGCTTGGCGACAAGCACAAATCTGTAATCAGAAAAATGCCCTACAATACGAAAATTGAAGCGTTGGAACAAAGAAAGAGCTATTTTGGAAACTGGCAAAATGAAGTCGCTGATAGACTACCGGGAAAGAAGACCACAAGCATGGGGAAGTTTGGAACGCCGGCTTCGAAAACCATGGAAAATACAAGAATATCTTTGGAAGGGAAGAGAGGCATCGAGGGTTTCTTAAGAGAACACAGTCTTGAAAGTAGACTAGATGAGTTCCAGTTCACATCTGTCACAACCTTACGTACCGAAGGGATGTTTGGAGTCTATAACCGAGACCAAGTGGTTCCTTCTGCACTTGAATTCAAGTACCTATCCTCGCGAAGTGCACTGGAATGCGCGATGAAATCCGCTATGGGGCTTGGATATAAGAGCAAGAGGGAAACACGCTATGAGCATAGCGACGACTGTCAAATTCCGTTAAAGTACACAAAGCGTAAAGATGACTGTACTTTTATTAAGGAAAGCTCGCGGATGAAGAAAGAAGCAACGGAAATGCGCGACTTTTGTCGGACGTATGGGAAGGGCGTTAAAGTCAGTGGTGTAAGACAGATCTACAAACAGAGACCTGGATCACTGCCTTTGTACTGCCGGAAACCCGAAAACCACTGTTACTCTTCAAGACAAAGATAGTGCGCCTTTGCTTCAGTGGTTGAGTTCAGTTACAAAGGAGAGTGCAGACAAAAGAGTTGAAAGAGCTGCAGGTAAAGTATCAAGAAAGCCACCTGAAAGGTCATCCGAAGTCAGCCTAGAAAGTAGTGTGGTAGTTGTTGGCCATCGGGTGACCCAAGACGGCTTGGAGTACTTGGTGAAGGGCGCGCAAGAGTCTGACACCACCGGAATATGGACACCAAGAGAAAACGTGGACTCCTCTCTTGTCTCAGCCTACACAAGACGACAAAGAGCTTCTCGATGCTCCACTTAAGGGACTCGGAATTATGGAGACCTGTCTGATTGCACGCGCCGTATAAGGAATTTTCTTAAGAAAAATGACAATTTTTTAAGCAATATATACGGAAAATATCTATTTTTTTGAGATTTCGTGCCGTGCAATTATAGTGCGAACAATGACATTTTAAAAATCAATATGATATGACTGTTTTCTATGGGTTAAATGTGGATAACATTTTTTGACCAGTTCTATTTATGTTGCCATTCATTGATTCATTCAGTACGTTCAGACATTTGTTGCTTTATTTCGATCCCTAGAGGAATGACCAATAAGTTCCAAATAAGTTCATTGAACGTTGTTAACGGTCATATAAATGATGTTATTAACGTGTTATTTCGTTTTCCTTTTATTAAAACAAAGATGCGAATTCCTTTAAACGTACATCTGTCTGTGTAATAATTTCAACTTAAATTCACAAACGAGCGGAAATGAACTGATATTAGTTCGGTCAGGTTTGAAATTGTACGTTGTATGCTATGTTAAGATGTTACTGTCAAAATAAATTGATTACAGGTTATGCGCAGTATCGATTCCTCTAAACAAGTGAATAATAAAGGTTATACAAACAACTAGCAACCCCAAATCTCTATAAAATACACTTTCATGAATGAACTTAAAATTTCGGGAAGTTTGACATTTTTGCGGGAATGTCACCGAAAAAATCGGGAGGATCTTTCAATTTTCCGGGAGGACTTAAATTACACACAGTGTTGCTCAAACAACGTTTGTTAGAGTTGTCACCCCCCGTAATTGATCACATCGGTTATTAAAAAGCACGGTAACTGTTTTTTTTCGAGCCTCAGATGCCGGTTCGCTGCATAATCTTAAGCACGTAATGGGCTGGGTGATGAATTCATACAAAAGAGGATTTCGCTTAGCAGCTTCAAGTGTCCATTCTAGCCAGTCTATCAGATGTTCTCAATCGGGCAAGTATTCCACCCCTGGAGGGCAAATAAATAGCGCATAAGTTCAGGCCTGTGCGATAAAATTGCATAAACAGGCCTGTGTAATCGGGCCGATAAATTGCTGAGCACAATTCTATTCACTTTCGAACATACTCGGAAAAAATTTTGTTATAATTTTCCGTTTCTGCGTCCCTCTGAAAGTGATAAGTACGATCAATCAGACCGTGATACGTGATCACACCTTCACTGATGAAAAAGGAGTGATCACGGGCGTGATCACTTCAATCAGCCATACATCACGCCTTCCTTTTTTGTGATCACGCTAAAAGGAGTGATCACATCCGTGATCACGTGCATGATTTGTGATCATGCTGTGATCACAAAATATTTTTACTGGGGCAGGGCCATGTTTAAAGCAAAAGAACAGGGCAAAGAGGCAAAGGTCATTGGAAGGACACTCTTTATTGAGGACCAAGAATACACTGTTGATACCATTCCTGAGGATGTCAAGGAACATACGTAAGAAACTGTTTTGAATTTTGACTTTGCTGTGTCTATCTAACATTAGCACTCGTAAATAACTAGCGGTATTACCATAATTAAAAGCGAAACTGGCTTCAGCTGAAAACTACAATTATTATTTTTTTGTTAGGCTCCCATTAAGCCTTCAAAGCACTCAAAAGATTTAGTTTTAGTTTTATTTTCTTATTAGCATTCTTATTTGCCTTTCTATAATTAATTTTGTTTAGAAATTATGCACACTATTAATGGTAGGAGATTTGGAAATAATTCAATGAAAATGGCTTGCAGCCCAGCTGAATTTGCAATTACTTAAAACTGAGACACTGAAAGAATTCACAATTTGTTCATTGAATGTATGTGGTCTAGGTGACGAGGTAAAACGAAGGGAAACATTCTGATGGCTAAGGAACGAAAAATTTTCGATTTATTTCCTACAAGAGGTTCATTCCACAAAAGATACCGCTATGATTTGGACGAATGAGTGGGGCTATAAAACAATTTTCAGCAGCTGCTCTAGCTCGAAAGCAGGAGTCTGTACTCTTTTTAACAACAATTTATCTTTTCAACTGCTTAAGCAATACTCCGATCCAGAGGGTAGATTCATCATAGCAGAATTGGCTACAAGCGAAAGAATTATAACATTGATAAATATATATGCACCCAATAAGGACGACCCAGACTTTATGCAGAAAGTTTTAGACATCGCAACCGATTTCACCTGCGATGATATAATTTTTGGTGGCAATTTTAATCTTGTTCAAGACATTAAGAAAGACAAAAAAGGGGGTAATCCGACAACTCACAACAAAGCTTTAAACAAACTAAAAAATATAGCCGCAAATTTAGATTTGACCGATATATGGAGAGATATGCACTGGGATGAACTAAGGTATACCTGGAGGCAGCAAAAACCAGAAATCCATTGTACGTTAGACTATTTTTTAATTAATCAAGGCTTGAGCTCGAATGTCTCGCATTCCGATATTATACCTGGCTATAGGACAGATCACTCGATGGTTACACTATCAGTCACACTGCAAGCCAACCCCAGAGGCCCCGGCTACTGGAAATTAAATACGTCTTTCCTTATTGAAACCGAATTTATTGCCGACATCAAAGCAACCATTCAGGGTGTTAAAGAACAATATGAGGATGATCAAAATGTTGATGACTCTCTGCTTTGGGAAATGGTTAAGCTAAATGTAAGAGAGTGCTCGATTAGATATGCAAAGAAAAAAAGTACAACAAACAAACTTGGAAAACAAATCGAAAACAAAATCTGCATACTTGAGAAAATCATGGAAGATGCCAAAACACTTCCACACGAGAAAACCTTAGCTATTTAATCTTTAGATAAAGCCAAGCGTGAATTTGAATGCACTAATCAATACAAAACAAAAGGAGCTATAATAAGAAGTAGAGTTAAATGGTACAACGAGGGCGAAAAAACAACAGGTATTTTCTTAACTTTAAAAAAAGACATAATAAACAAAGCGTTATAGGGCAGCTAAGGGTGGCAAACGGGCGCACTCTTACCAAAGACAAAGACATACTAGAAGAATGCAAACGATTCTACAAAAATCTATATACATCACAAAAAACGTAAAATGCAAACATAAATATAGACCTTTTCTTCCCTAAACAATGAATGTAAATTATCTCCAGAAGATGCAATTTCTTGTGAAGGAATGCTGACGGAGAAAGAATGTTTTGAAGCCCTTAAAACAATGGAACCCAATCAATCTCCAGGTATGGACGGAATACCAGCTGAATTTGACAAAGTTTTTTGGAAAGATCTGTCCAATTTGTTCATAAAAGCAATCAACACGTCTTACAATCGCGGAAAACTGGGAATTTTCCAAAGGAAAGGGTTAATTAAACTTATTCCTAAAAAGAACAATATTCTTTCAAATTTGAAAAACTGGTGCCCTCTCACTCTTCTAAATACAGATTACAAAATTGCAACAAAGGCAATAGCAAATCGGCTAAAAAAGGTGCTTCCTAGGCTCATAAATCACGATCAAACAGGCTTTCTCAAAGATAGATCTATCAGCGAAAACATCCGATTGATCGAAGGTTTGATAAGACATACAGAAGAAGAAAAAATTCCAGGTCTTCTATTATTTGTCGATTTCGAAAAAGCTTTTGACACCTTAGAATGGTCCTTTGTTCAGCAGACATTCGAATATTACAAATTAATTTGGCGCTTCTTTAAAAAAATGGATTGAACTCTTTTACGTTGAAATTGAAAGCAGTGTAGTAAACAATGGCTGGTCATCTGACTTTTTCACTCTGGGAAGAGGTGTTAGACAAGGTTGCCCCTTATCTCCCTACATCTTTATTCTTTGTACTGAGATAATGGCTTCAGCAATTTGACATAATTCGGATATAAGAGGCATCGCAATAGACGGAGAAGAAACAAAAATAAGTTTATACGCAGATGACACTACTTTAATCCTTGACGGCACAAAATAATCATTACAATTCTCACTAACCACATTGGATGCCTTTCAAACGGTATCTGGCCTTAAAATCAACAACGAAAAAACAATGAAAAAAGTGAAAAAGAATTGTTTCCCGAACGTAATTTTAAGTGGGCCAAAGACTCCGTAAAAGCACTAGGCATGTGGTTCTCTACATTATGCAAAAAATCGCAAACCCTAAACTTTAAGGAAAAAACTGAAAAAATTCAAAACCTAATCGAAAGTTGGACTTTCCGCCAATTAACCTTTTTTGGGAAAATAACCGTCATAAAAGCTTTTCTGACTTCGCAATTAGTTTACATTTTAACACCTTTGCCAACAGACCATTGCGCTCTAAAGGAAATCAACCATCTTCTCTTCCATTTCCTATGGGATGGTAAAAAGGACAAAATTAAGCGCTCTGTTATGATAGGCAACTACAGGAATGGGGGAACAAAAATGATAGATATTTTCACATTCAATGTTTCACTTAAAACTACTTGGATATAAAAATATATAGATAAAAACAATAATGGTAAATGGAAAAATCTATTTAACCTTTCTCTTAAGAGGTATGGTGGTCCACTCGTTTTTAAAGGGAATGTTAGCAAAAATGACATTAACAAAATGAACATTCAAGAGAACTTCTTGAAATATGGGCGGATTTGAATTACAAAACGGCCATATCTTCGTTAGCGGATTTTCGAAAAATGGCTCTGTGGAACAATTCTTTGGTACGTATAGCAAATGCACCAGTTGATAAAAGGCATTGGGCTGATAAAGGAATTTTTCACCCACATCATATTATGATAAACGGATCAAGTACCAACAGTTTTTTAAGTTATAACGATTTTCAAGCCAAATTCGCAATCAAGACCACTTTTGTAGAATATTATGGCACTACATCGTCACTACTAGGTATTCGCCAAAGGATTGCTCCACGGCCGCCTGACCATCATAAGATCAATAGCACTGACTGGAGCCGCGCTGTTTATAAGGCTCTGTTATCCAAAAAAGTGACTGCTCCTGAAAAAAGCCAAACAAAGTGGGAAGTGAACTGTGAAATCGAAAAGCTAGAAACCATTCAATGGCAGCAAACATTTTTGAAACCTTCTATTTGTACTCAAAGCTGCAAACTTAGGAACTTTCAATTCAAGTTTATTCACCGTAGAATCGCCACTAATTCATTTTTGAGTAAGATTGGAATAAAGGATAATGAAATGTGCTCTTTCTGTCAAAAAAATCCGGAAACATTGTTACATCTTTTTTGGGACTGCCCTATAGTGCAATCCTTTTGGAAAGGCTTGGAAAACTGGCTAATCACTCAAGGTCTACTTTCCGATAATGACAAAATAAATTAACTGTTGGCTCTAGGCTTAAACACTGAAACTTCCGCACCATTTCTACTTGATTTCTGTACTCTTCTTGCATGTCTGTAGAATGAAGCAAACGTTTCCACAGCTTTTAGGCATGATTCAACAAATTGAACACTATGCTTTGTTAGAAAAGCACTCTCTTACAAAAACATCCTTAAAAAAAGTGGAATGGCTTGCTTGGTTTTATAAATGGCCTTACTTTACCGAGTTTTTCCTCATCTTCCTAGAATGTAAATATGTTTAACTACTGTGAATGTTTAATCTGAGCTGTAAGCAAGCTAAGATAATAAGCCACTATCATTCCTGTCCGTGCCCTTTTCGCTATGTTTTTTTTTGTCTTTATTTTTTTCTTACAACAACTATATTTACTAATTTTAGGACAACTGATGTATTAATTTATTTATACCGTAATTAGTGTTAAGTATTGTTCGTATTGTAATTAATCTTTTTGTAAGTAGTGTTTTGTGTTGCAAATAAAGGAAATAATAATTTCGAAAAAAAAATGTCATATAAGTTATGTTGTCAATGGGCCAAGTGAAGAAATTTTTATATTTTTACATTCAAAAACCATTTTTTTTTTCGAAGAATGTAATTCTTGTTAACCAGTTAAATGCAATTTTGGTGTGGCATCTATGGACCACCATACTAGTGTCTATTTAATCCAGTAGTGTAGCAGCTCTCAGAAACCTTTATTTTCATTGGCCTTGTAAAACACAGCTGCCATTGTTTTTAGGGTTAGGGTCCATTGATGTGTTGTTTGTCCTATTGTTAGGTCTAAGGGTTGCAAGCCAATGGTGTATAAGACCTTACGAGAGCTGCTACATCCATTTAATCTAATTTTATCTAAGTTTGAAGTTTGAGACCCTGAGAGGTATTGGAGGGTCACATTTTGTTATCACTTGTTGCAACCCCATGCTATCACTGGAATAATTTTTAATCTTTAGTGGATGTTGAGTGTTTAGTTTAACTAGATGTATGTACATATTATTTACATACTACAGCATGCTTCAGCAAACTTAATTTAATTGTTTTAATCTTTGAAATGTGCATGCATTTACATACATTATAAATCCATATAAGCTTAATTGATGATGGTTTTCATGGTTTCTTTGAAGGAGGGCTTTTCCAGGACTGTGGAAGGAGTGGGCAAAAAAGAAACCCAACAAATGATAGAGGCAAGGCACCCTAGAAAATAAAAGCAAATGCACCATTCCTTCAACCAAAGGAAACTTGGACTCACTATTTCTGTCTTCTGGCACATGTCAATGAAAGTTACAGCCCATCGAAAGATGAACTTTATCATCTCCAATTAGCAGGATTAGGTAAACGCAAAGTTGCGTTCCCTAATAAGAATGCCAATCACGAAGAATTTATCAATGTTCTTAAGCTGGAATACCCAAAAATGAAAGATGGAGGAGGCATTGAGTTACTAAAAGCGTTTGGAGGTGGAGGAGGAAAACGAAAATTGGAAGTGATATGGCCAGGGAATCAAGGGTATTCCCTTGCCTACCTTAGAAATAGTGTCTGTGTGGGGCAGGCAATAACCTATGTGCGCCCTCTTTAGATGGACTTAGACTTCAGTCCTGTTAGTTTAGATGTAAGTGAAATTTGTTTGGTCTATTCCCCTTCACCCCCTTAAAAATGAATCATTTTGCCAATGCACTGAGTTATATTTTGATGCTTTCAAAGAACCTTCCACAGAGTGGCCCAACTATTGAATGTGTAAACTGTGGGGAAGACATTTTGTATTGGAAAGTTAAAAAACATAAGGAGGAGGAATGCAGCTGCATTCAAAGTGGTAACAGGTAATAGAAAAATGTTGTTCATTCAGTAAGGAATTTTATTTTGTAACTCAAATTTTTATGATCATGCATTAATCTCATATAGCGATACTTCATGCTTACTAACAGTGATGTCATTTTAGCCCTTGAATCTCATTTGCATGCTAATTGTGGTTGGCAAAAGAGCCGTGTTGTTAATGTAGTTTGTATAGTGGGTAGTAGTTTGACCTGGAATTTTGGCTTCAAATGAATATTTTTCTGGTACAATCAATTGTTTGAATAGTCTGCACTGAAACGTAGATTAGTTTAGGGTAGTTAAATTTTCCAATGACCAAAAATCAGATGGATACGCATATCTTTATGTTGTGTTTTGCTAATCACGGATGGCGATGGATGGCATGACAAAGCATTGTGACGTCACATGAAGTATCGCTATAGACAACTCTTTTTTAGTCTATTCATTAATCAAAACTAAAACTAACAAAGAATTACAAAAAAAATGAATATTAGAGTATGTATAGTTGAATACTCATTTTGGAATATCTACTAGATTAATGCTTATTGAAATAATTGTTTAGGACTTTGATAATTTATTGACAGAAACAAAAACAACAATAGTTTTATATGATTTTTATAACTCATTGGCAGAAGCAAAAAGAGCAATAACATTATTATCAAAAGGGAGCGAGCTTCAGTAGGACCCTAAATAAACAGTATTACAATCAATAAAATATAACTTAAGACAAATATAACATGATATTATATGACATAATATTGGGTGTTTGGATGACTGTTGCAAGGTTGTGAACATTTCAGTAAAATTAACTACAGGTCTTTCACCTAGTACTTGTGTACAATTTTGTTTTGCTTGTGAAAATGGCAAATCGTGAATTTGGCTTGTAAACTGATAATGTAGCTGAGTCTTGTACATGTGTTACTTTCCATGATTACTTGAGAATATCTAGTTTTCATTCTTTAAATCCTATTAGCAGGGGCAAACAGACTGTTGATCTCACAAAGATGATAATGATGATGATCAAAAGCCTCAAACAGACTCGATGGTAATGGGAGTTCAGCTCAGAAAAGTGGAAGTGCATTGGTAAGTGGAAAACATGAAAAATCATTAAATATTCAAGAACCCAGGATAATCCAAAAAACTGCCTTCGTTTTGGCTCTCTAGAATTCAGTGTATTGCTAGGAACTCAAATAATGCATACATGTAGATTAGTTTACTTGTGCAACTGTGACATGTAAATAATTTAAAATTCTTAAATGTTATCCATCTTGCTTTGGATGAAACTTATAAGTACATTACATCATGAGTGATCATGTATGTTTATCAATATAGGCAATCATGAACCAAAGGCAAGTACTCTTTTAAAAAATTGACAATATTCCATACCTGTTCATTTAGCAAAATTTTTGTATCATATGCTGTCTATATCTGTATGTTTTGCAGAGTCTAGATGGCTCGTTGGCACAACTTCTTGAAATGTTTCCAGATAAAAGTTACAGAGAAATTCAAAAACAATTTGCTGAAGCAGGGTCATTGGATGCAACTATAACAGCTCTACTGGGTAAAAGGTTGCCTGGGAAGTTACTGAGTGGTGAAGAGACCACTTTACAAATAATAAATTGTTGATATAAATAGGTGAATTATTGAACATTGTAAAAAGAAGGGAAACCTACTGACATTTCAGACTTTGTTCCTTGGTCAGAGTAAAACACTGACACGGATGAATATTCTCGATTCAATATGATTGAAATTTTGCTTGTTTCATTTCCTTTAGGTTTTGATGATGACGATGACTTGATGTCATCCATATTTGATACCTCTGATACAGATGTGAACATATTTAGACAACACTGGCTGTCATGCAAGTATGGAACAGCCCATTTCTATTGATCGTTACAGTTCCAAACCCGTGCTTCATTGTTTTAATTCATTTAATTTCTTGTGCCATGCGATTGCCTGAAAGTTTAATTTGCGAAGTTCACTGATGAAAGCTACATTCAAGTACAAAATCTATTGTAGTTATTTACAAAATTAAATATTCGTACGAGAAAAACTTTCGTTCAAAACACCATTGTATCGCAAATGGGTAAATTTCTATAAAACATTTGTTTATTTAAGAAAAGGCAAATTCTGGAATGATTCTTGTAAGCTGTCACTTACGCGAGTGTCCGCACAGAGAGCTTTGACTGCAGTAGTTCGAATAAGTTCGATTAGTTCGGCAATCGAACTCGCAGAAAGTTCGTTATTTGAATGCATTCGATAACCAAACTCAATTGACCTCAATGCATGGATTACGCTTGCTCACAAAAGATGTGCGCTCCCATCTGCTCCCAAACGTAATAGTGTGAATGACACTATTTGAGACTTATCTCATGACGGCTGATCTAATTATGGACGAATGTGATTCACAACCACAACCATTAAAGTGACAGAATGCTCCTTGGAGCACAAAGCTTCTCGAAGCTTTAAACCCTTCCCCAAAGGGCCCTGTAGCAGGCTAACTGTCTTCAGTTATCCCTGGGATGCCTAATTGGCCTCCCTCATAATCAAACAGTTGAGATCAAACAAAACCATAGCCTGCACTGACAATAGCTTTAAGCTTTAGTGTGATCACTTAGCAGATGCCCTATAGGGGAAGGAAGCGACCGTGATTTGATTAGCAAATCACAAGGTACATGTGCAGCGGCAAATGTATCGCTCTGCTGATTTTTAAATATCTCAAGTTGCTGTTGTTGTATCTCATTAGAGCTTTGTAAATATCATGTACAACAAATCATAACTATTGCAGAACATTCTCAGTGTCTTGATTGTTGGTGCCGTCATATGCTGCTGTATAAAGCTCTGCTAATGATGACAGCAAATATGAGTGAAATACGGTTTATTCTAGTGTATAACAGATCTTGTTGAGGTATGTATGTCTGTATGTATGTATGTATGTATGTATGTATGTAGTGCCTTTAATTTTAACCAGTACATCTGAATCAAGAGAATACTGGGTTCATCTGTACGTATAAAGGGACTACGTCATGGATAAAGTTGTAGATTTGTTTTCTTTATGAAGATTTTGCAGAACAAGTTACAGTTCGTTGAAAGAAAAACTTGATTAAGCGTCCTCCTTTGAATAAGTGCCCCTCCCCCTTTTTCACCAAAATTTTAAATACAGTATTTCATTCCCAAAAGGGGGCTGGGTTGATTGTATCGCTCCTTAAGTGCCAGAGATATAAGCCAGCAACGTTTTTAGAACCAAAACAGGGATACCGATATTTTGTCGCGAGAAAACTTGCATGATATCCACATTTCTAGAGAGCAGGTGGGCGTTTTTGTTATTTCCGACTTTTTTATTATTTCCAATTGAATGCTTTCTTTACAAGGTAATAAATGTACAGATGGCAACTAGGTGAATATAATGTGACCCTCTCCCAGGGATAGGTTGGAGTTCTTAGGTCAAATAATAATAAAATGTCATGCCAGATATTGTTTAAGCATATCTGGTTTATTTTAATACATCTAACAACAACGTGATGCGCCTTGCGGTAAATCTCAATAGGTAGGGTGCACTACAAATGTCAGTAGGACTCAGTATTAAATACTTCATTTTATGATGTAACAGAACCTGCCTGAAAGCTCTCGTGATTTTCTTCTTTGGCTTGTATCCCCTTTCGTGACATTAGCGAGCTTAAGATCCAGGACGTGACGGTTCCAAGACTCCACCGGAAGTTATTTGTTACAGAAAAGCAGCAGTCCGCTAGCCAAAAACTGCTGGCTCGCAGCATCGCCGTCGCCTCGAGGACTTCCAACTTGAGCTTTCGGCGTTGTGGAGAAAACGTGAGTAGTAAGCTTTATGTTTTTTGAAAGAAATTTACTTTTTAACCATTAAACACTTTAAGTATGGCAACTAGAACTATGTATGTGTTTGTGAAGAAAAGATAAGTGTCAGAAATGATGCCTGTCTTAACATAATTGACTTTTTATTCAGGTAAACGAATGCACTCTAAACCAACACAAACACCAAACACAACCCGTTTTTGGTCGGACAAATATCCATTACGTCATATAAAAGTCTATACGTCTATAAAAGTGCGCCACCTACTCTTGGTTTTCACACGACGTCATAAAAATTCATAAATCTAAACTATACATCCTACAAAGCCGTTTCTAACAGGGTATGTAGATGCAAGTGTTATGATCTTTCACAAAAAAATTCAGGTCTTAACGATGTTTTGCTTCCGATTTATAAAGGTTTTAAATGTCTCACGCAATTCGTCACGCTATTTAAGAAAAGCCGTTAAAATAAACAAAATTGAACCAGTTGAAAGTTATTTTTGCATTAAAGATGTCTATGGGCCGATTTAATGAAACTTATTGTGAATCCAATATTTTGTGATGAGATTTCTGGTGTAATTAAGACTTTGAGTTTTTGGCCGCCATGTTGGTGCCCCTAAGTGGGGCACCAAGATGGCCGCTCCATACATTTCTTACTAAAAATGTCTAATACTCGTTCGCCTATAACTCTTGAACGAAATGCTCTTGCGCTTCACAATTTCGCCAAGATGTGTAGTTTTAAACTCTCTTCAATTCTATAAACATTTTGGAATCGAAATATGTTTTTTAATGCTTCTGAATTTTGATATGACTTAAGTGAAAACCAAGAACATGTAGTTTAGCCCCTCTACATCTAAAGCACTACTCTGATAATATACCAAAGTTTTTCGGTTATAAGGCGCACCGTTTGTTGTTGTTTTTTTTTTTCAAGTAAGACAGTATGTTTGGTGAAACTTATTGTTAAACTCAGGGTGAGTCTTGCAAGTTTACAAGCAGCTGGGTAGGAAATTTTAAACCCATATCCTGGATTTTTTAGTTTAAAGCTTACAAAGTACATGTAGCTACATGTACATGTTTAATTTACAGTATCCACATTTTATTTGTTAAGGGCATGAACAAGATGGTGAAACAGTAAACAAGAAACAGAAAACTACCTCAGGCAAAGAAAACAAAAAAGAGAAATCAAAGACACAAGATGGCAAAACACTAAAAAAGAAGCAGAAAACTAACTCAAGCAAAGAAAACAAAAAAAAAACAAAAGACAACTTCTGAAGACGCAGCTGAGAAGGAGCGAAAGCAAATAGAAAGAGAGAGAGCCAGAGAAGAAAAGGAAAGAGAAAGAAAAGCCCTCGCAGAACGAAACAACCAAATTCTCAACCAGATGGCTGCCATGGTGGGAAGGGGAGACTCATTCACTTCAGATGTTGTTGAGGACTGTGTGGAAATTATCCGTGATGGCTCTGAGACTACTGAAAGCCAAGCACAGATAACTCCAAAAGGTACGCGTAGGCAGCCAGAACCGGAGAACAACACCGAAATGCAGCTTCAAAGGACAATCACTGAACTGCAAAATGTTGTTCCACGACCAGAAATTACTATTACACAACTGCAAAGAACATTGCAGTCACTACAGCATACAAGTGCATGTACCCCTAACTTGCTAACACCACCAAGCTCAGCAGAAACTCAGCTGCCACAGATGAGGAATGTCGGAGTTAGGCCAACTGTGGGTGGAAAATGCCCAAGAAAAACCCTACAATATGTAGCACCAAGAACCACCACTAGCGAGACAGACCTTTCTGATGAAGAAGAGGACAGCTGTCGTTCTTGCGAAAGGCTGAAACGAAAGATAGAGGATCTGAAGAAAAAGCTAAAGGAATTTGAAGAACAAGGTAATCCTGGTAATTCATATACTTTTAACTTCAATTAAAGTTGATGGGTAAAAGTTACATTTACACTGGTACTCAGGGCACGACAAAAGCGCTGTCCGATAGCCTGGGGCTATCGGACAGCACTTTTGTGGAAAAAGTTGTCAAAACTTGTGGAAAAGTTGTCAACGGCTAAAATATGTGACCGTGAAAGGCAAAACGGACACTAACGGTTATCCGTTCCAAGAGCTAAAGCGTTCGTTTTCCGTTCGTTATCCGTTCGAACGTTTCAAAAAATCCGTTCGAAGTGTTCAACAACCCGTTCGAACGGTTTTCCTATCCGTTCGAACGGTTTGCCTATCCGTTCGAACGGTTCGACAAACCGTTCGAACGGTTTGTCTATCCGTTCGAAAAATATTAACATCCGTTCGACTGATTGCGACATTTTGCATCCGTTCGCAAACTAGAAGTTCGTTCGGGGAATTATCACATCTGTTTGAACGGTTTCAAGATCCGTTCTTGCTACTTTCCTAGCTAGTGGACAATCCGAACTGTTCGTGGCAGCGAATGAAGTTGGATGAGTTCACGATTCTTGTAGCATGTGAACAGGCTTGTTTCAGCCGCCAAGCGGACGAGCGGTTGTCAACATGATTGATTTGTGTATGCGAAATTTTTAGTTTGCCGGACGCATTCCCGTTATTTCAGTGACATCTTGGCTAAAATACACGAAGAAAAACAAATGTTTTCACAGCAGTGGTGTAGATTTTAAAGCAGTAAAGTATAAGCTTAAATCATAAAAATTATTGGAGGTTTATAATTAATCAAACACCGCCGTGAATTCTCACTTAGATGGAGATCACGCGGATGGATCGATGGAACGCTCGCGAAACCAAACACGGCTTATGTTTATTCCCAGCCCGAAGACACTCCAAAGTTTGTGATGTTTTAGCGCGGTGGAATACTTGAAAATGAAGAAAGAAAACAGAGAATTTGTAGAAGTTTATATAAAATAATACTTGCGACTTTCGCTTGTGCCAGCGTGTTTTCAGGTTTCAAATTACCGTTTTGACATATGCAAATTTGGTGCACTTTTACCACTTTTCCCACGGGACCAAGCACTTCTTTTTACCGACAACTACAACAAACTTCAAAGGGTTTAATTTTTATTTTCTGCTACCAAACTTTCCCTACCGTCTTTAATTTCGATTATAATTTTTAGTTCCATTCAAGATTTATTTTAACAATAAGTAAACATGAAGTAGTACAGAAATAATTTTACACATGAATTTTGCGTGACTACTGCGCCGCTTGTTTACATTCCTCGAGCAAGCAGCAAAAAGAATTCATGTTTTGCAGTCTCATAAAAGAAATCACGTTTATCATTCCTGGCCTTGAAGTCAAAAGCTTGCTCGATTCAAATAAATGGTAAAACGAGCGTGACCAGTACTATTACTTTGTCTTCTGGCGGACTGCTGGCGTAGTCTACGAATTACCGCCAGTCTGTCGTTCAGCCATTCACCGCGAGCCGTTCGAAAGAATTATTTTGCCGTTCGATAATGAACGTATAAGTGAAAGCGACTCATCGTAGACTGTTTATAATTATGGATTATTGGATGAAACTGCGCTTCGCTTTCAACGAGTATTGCTGGGATGTTAGACCGCCGTGAATTTGCATATCGTCAAAGGTCAAGCCCCGGGTCACGTACGCTTGTTGATCGTCAGCATTTTGAAAGAAAACAGCGTGATCGACCATCCTTGCCGTTCGTAAAAAAATTATAAGGAGGGAAACTACAGCATATTTCTCGAAAATAAATTCCGTTCGTTTATTTTTTTACGTCGTATAAAGTTTGTTTATGTAGTGTTTTGCCATGAGCCTGAATTCAGCGCTACTAAAAGCGCTACAGTAATTTACTTCTGTTCAGCTATTTTGCGTTCAGCGATTCCGTTGTGAATGGCTTCGCAAACCGTTCTGTAAGCAATTAATTTTATTCACCCATTCGAATGGACAACCAAATCGTTCGACTTATTGATACATCCGTTCGACATTTTTGTCTTACCAGTTCGAACAGATAACCAAAGCGTTCGAATAATTAATTCATCCGCTCGAACGGTTTGCCAATCCGTTCGACATTTTGACTCACCCGTTCGAACGGATAACCAAACCGTTCGAATAATTTATTCATCCGTTCGAACGGTTAATCAAACCGTTCGAACGCTTTGAGAACCGTTCGTTATCCGTTTGTCATCCGTGCATTTTTGCCGTGCGAACGGTTTTCCGTTAGTGTCCGTTTTGCCTTTCACGGTCACATATGTATCCGCGCTTCTCGATGAAATGACACCTGAAATTAATTAAATTTACTTCAAACATCTAAATTATTTTGGTCAATTAATTTTCAGTAAAATCAGTCTGTGAAGGTGCACATTCAAGTCGTGAATGGTTTTACTGAGCTGCTCACTTTAATTCACTATTATAAACCATCTCCAAATTTATTTTGTTTATACCCAGTGTTGTTTTGAGCTGTTCGATCTCATTAGCAACGATAACAACAAAATGAACTCCATTTTCCCCGAAAAATCTTGGCTGAAATGAGGAAAATTTCTATCAATTTAATGCAATGCCTTGTTTATACTTTCTTCATCTTGCCAAGCTTGATATATTTTTCCGAGCGGCTACAGTTTGCTTTACAAAACACCTCATTTTTTTTGCTAGAGCTGGAAACTTTTATTCTCTAGAAAATTTTCTTTGCGAAAATCTGATGAGATAACAGTACGATGATTTCACCTCCCTATTTCTCCGATGTCAAAACTAATTTTTTATCCCACATGAATTTTCAAAGAATGTTTGAAGAGCGACCAAAGGGTTTCTTGTTTTGATCAGCGAACCAATCAAATGTGCCCATTGGCCATCCATTGGGATTTGCGATTGACATGCTGAACACCTCAGACTCATCTTATAGGATCGCCCAGTGTTTAAGAGCCAATGCCTGTAAATATCAAGAATGCCGCGTCACTCGTGAAATTTCGAATTTCTTCATATTTTGCTCAAATAACCTCTATAGTAAGTTATTTTCGAAAATACTACTCAAAGGTTCTGAAGCGCTTTAGTTTTAACGAAATCGAGGAAAGTCTAAAAAAACCCTATTTTGGCGTTAAATCCATGCCGAAAATAGAGGAAAATTATGCATTTTCTTCTCGCTCGTACAGACAAACGCGATAAGATCTTTCAATATCCTTGGGCTGATTCATAACATATCTCTTCATCTTTCGAAAACACCAAATAAATTTGGGAAATATACTACTTTTATAATATTTTTGGGTTTTACAAATTCCCTTTTTGTAGCGCATAAGCGAGAGGGTGAATTTAGGCAAACTTTTACACCAGTGAAAGTCCACTGGTACATTGAATTTGAGGTTCAAACCGACATGGTCTTGAAGCAAAACCTTTATATTCTACTGTGTTAAAATTTCTAAGGTGGCCCGATAAAAGTGTCCCGTTGAGGGATGGAAAAGTGAAGTGTATTTTTGACATTTTTACACAACGAACATCCGTGACACGAAGAAAGGGCTTCCCGGCTCCGAACATGAAACTCTTTTCAAAAGCAAAAAGCTGTCACAGGAAAACCTTCTTGCTCATGAAAAAACTCTTTTTGTCAAGCTTCAAAGCTGTGATGTGCTTTAGTTAAAACATTATTTCGTAAAACAGCAAAAAAGACAATAACACGCAATTCAACGCGACCCCGAGGTCATGTACGGAAAACACGAGCATTGGCTCAAATTACAATTCTATTCGGCTTCAGTACTGTAGTCAATATTTTGCTCAAGGTGAAAAGTAAATGGAGCTGTGATCTCGCTAGCTTTAATTTTAACCCATTGTCTTAAGTAAAATCGGGATTTTAACACAGTAGAATATAAAGGTTTTGCTTCAAGACCATGTCGGTTTGAACCTCAAATTCAATGTACCAGTGGACTTTCACTGGTGTAAAAGTTTGCCTAAATTCACCCTCTCGCTTATGTGCTACAAAAAGGGAATTTGTAAAGGCCAAAAATATTATAAAAGTAGTATATTTTCCAAATTTATTTGGTGTTTTCGAAAGATGAAGAGATATGTTATGAATCAGCGAAAGGACATTGAAAGATCTTATCGCGTTTGTCTGTATGAGCGAGAAGAAAATGCATAATTTTCCTCTATTTTCGGCATGGATTTAATGCCAAAATAGGGTTTTTCAGACTTTCCTCGATTTCGTTAAAACTAAAGCGCTTCAGAACCTTTGAGTAGTATTTTCGAAAATAACTTACTATAGAGGTTATTTGAGCAAAATATGAAGAAATCCGAAATTTCACGAGTGACGCGGCATTCTCGATATTTACAGGCATTGGCTCTTAAACTCACTGAGCGAGGGCAATATTTTTCTTTTACCAGCAAAGTTATTTTTTAATACTTGTTGATGTGTACATGTATATCAATCTGTTGTTTTCTTTTTCTACTAATGTCCATAGTGTCTTCGCCTCCACGGCCAGGGAAAATACACTCCATTGTCGCCGAGAAATACAAGGTAAATAATTCTTGTTTAGAGTAATGAATGATGTATAAGTGTTTCTTTTAATATAATTGTGTTTGGTAAATTTATACATCTTATTAATTATTTCTTAAAGGTCACATGTTCTAGAGCTCTGTAGTTCATGTTCAAGTGCTTACATTGTCTCGCTTGGCCCAGTGGATAGCTTTATCCACCCTTTGAACAACTGGGGCCTTGTGTTTTCTCCTGAACTTTTATGCTAAGAAATGAAACAGTCAGTACAACTGTTGTTGCATAACCATAATATTTAAGTGCTATTTGATTACTGTATACACATGTAGTTACAGGCTTGTTTTATTAATTTTTTCACAGATGGTTGAGTTGACTCCTGGGTCGCAGGTGTTTATTCACCAACACCTGCTTCAACAAGCCATAACAAAGCCAACGTTTAAGTGTGCTGCATCATTTCTTTTGAACTGTTTTTACTCAAACGAAGAACTTTGCGGGATGAACCTGACTGGTGCAAATGGCAAATCTCATCCCAACAAGGACATCGTTGAAAGTGTTATAGGTATGTGAACAGTACAGGCATTAAGAAACCCTTTAGAGGCTAATTATCACAAGAATATGATTAATTGTTTACAGGTGCATACAAATGTTTATACATATCCATTGGTTCTACATGTACTTTACCACTTCACAATATTTACTGCAAGGAGCCCAAAAGTATGACCACTTTTAAATTAATTCACATTCTTTGGTGTGCATATACTATGCAGTCAGAAGCCAAGGGTAACTATTCTATAGTCTGCATGCACAAAAGAATATGGTCACAGTCTTGGGCTCCTTGTGGTAAATCTTTTTACCTGCTCCTTTTCAAGACAGAAAATCAGTATAATTATAGGGAAACTTGCTTAAGGTTAACATTATTTTAGAAGTTGATTCAGGTTTGCATATATGCATTGATCTTGAAAGTCCTTGACTAAGAAAAGAAAAAATTGAGGCTTTGAAAGTCCTTGAAGTTTGTTGTTTAGATTATTGTACGTCCCAATTCAGTTTTTTTGTCATAGAGAAATACTGTATTCAAAATCTGCTAATTATACTAAATTAATCCTTTTGCAGGCTTTGTTATGAGAGAAATGGCCAAGGCCAGCCCATCACCATCAGCCATCAAGTTTTCATTAAGAAACAAACTAACTGCGTTACAGTCACGCAAGTCCAAGTTAGAAACATCAACTAGTTTGTAGACTTTTATTTTGTTTTGTATCCTTCCGTTCTTCATGCAGCAGTTTAAGCAAGTTCAGGCCAATGAACAGGTCTTCTGACAGGGTGTGCGGGTGCGGGGACCACACAATTCAGTCAAAACCGCACAATTCATAAAAATCTGGAAAATTGCGCATAATACTGAAAGATTTGCTAAAGAGTTTAATTAATACAGGTATTCCTATTGATTACCAAGATTTCTAGAAACTTTTTAGGCATTTACCTTGCAAAACAATAGAGAATTCTCTCGCTTTCCTTAAATAATTTCCCGCACAATTTTAACTCTTTTCCCGGATGCCCTGTCAGAACCCTGAATAAGGGACACCTCAAAGACATGCTTGTGTGAGCAAAACTATGAAGGCATCATAAATTGTAGCCATACATCGCAAGGAGTCGAGCAGGCTTATCAAACCCCCTTTCAAAATTGAATATTCAAAAGTCATTATTATAAGAAACTTAGTTATTTTATGAACATTAAAATAGTTGCTATTGATTCTGCTATTTTTTAATCAAAAAGTTATATTACGGATGATCATAGGTAAAATAAATTTAATGATCGATATATAGTTACAACTTACAGGCGTATGAGCAACTTGCAACTACATAATTGTCAGTGCTTTTTTATATTATTGTTCATGTTACAATTTGGGATTTTCAATAATTTATCCCATTGATACATTTTTTCTATCAATAAAATGCATTTTAATAACAGCATGTTTTGGCTCTTGATGTTGCTGGTTTCAGAATACAAAAGATGTCCATCGATGCTCCACCTGGATGGATTGATAATTATTCAAATGTGTGGTCATGTACTTCATGCCTAAAAGTATACTAAAGATATACTTTTGATATACATAGCCAAGCCTGAATATGATAAATTATCATACATACAAAAAGTATACATTTTGTATAAATGTGTATTTTCAAAATATATGCTTCTTGTGCCACATTTTAAGTATACTATTAGTATAGTATACTAAAAATATACTTTTAGCTGTTCCAAATAGCGGTTACCTAAAGTATACTACGGTCTTATGGAAAGTATACTTTGTGTATATACTTCACAACAATTAAATTATACATATAATATACTTATGTAGTATACTATGTGTACATAATAGGTATACTGGAAATATATTTCATTTTGTTAAGGGTATACTTCAGTGGAAGCTAGAATGACCATATAGACAAAAGACAGGGAACACACAAATCAGTCTGTATATTACTTCAGTGTGTTCTATTAGCCTCCAAAAGGGCTTTTTAATTTTAGGTCCACAAAAAGGGGGATGGGGGAGGGAGGGCTTAATGTGTTGTATAAAAGGATTTTATTTGGTTTGAACTCCCACCCCTTGTAAATTCCAGTTCAACTTTATACTTTTCTTCAAAATTAAAACTTTTGCTTTTGAGACCCCAACCCCCCCCCCCCCCGGGAATTTCCAGTGACTTTCAATGGAGGAGGTATGGATATTTCCTTGAACCACAGGAGGAACCTAAATATATGTAGCAATATACAGTATTCACAAATTTTATTTGTCATTTTTATTTATTATTGTAGTTCAGTAATGTTTTGGACCAAAGATCATGATGTTATCTTATGCCGTGAAGTTGTCAACTGTAATCCCTACACTACGAAAAAAGGGTCAACACAACGAAGTACAATTTGGGAAAAAGTGGCTACAGCATTGAATAATTGTTCCCATCCTGTATTCATTGTTGACAAGCGGTCAGTGCGAGATCACATTGGAATATTGATAAACAGGAGAAAAAAGAAATTAAGAGCTGAAGAAAAGGCAACTGGCATAACACCTGATGAGCCCACAGAATTGGACAACATATTAGAGCAACTAATTGCACTGGAAGAAAGTGCAGAGGCAGAGCAGCAAGAAATGGATCGGGAGAAGAACCAAAAACTGGAGAGTGATAGAGCAAAAGCTGAAGATGTCAGGTTGAAAGCAATGGAAAAGTTGTCTGACACAAAAAAGGCAATCAGGTGAGGAGGACAGTCAAAGTAAGCGACCACGCCAGAGTGGCGGTGATGCCATGTCTTATTTGTCAGAAAGAGCCGAGTTAAACTACGGACTTAAACAGGAAGAATTGAAGCTGAAAAAAAAATCAACAGGAGTTTGAGAAAAAGCAAATGGAAGTTGCCTCAAATGCACAAAAGGTGTTCCAAGAGCAGCAGAGTCAGCTGCTAAAAGTGGTGGTGCAGCAACAGCAACAACAAACAAAGGCATTAATGGGCATTTTGGAGCGTATCATGGATAAATAATAGCTCTTTTCAGTTTGTGGATCCATGATGTACAGAAACCGTTGTGTTCCTTTGCAGAGATAGTGTGGATTATAATAATTATTTTGTTTTATTCTTGTTAGTATTTTCCCACTGTTTTAAATGTTGAACTGTTGTCAAAGCTGGGATCCTTAAAAAAAGCATTTTAGGCAGGAAGGAAACATTTTATGGCTGTAAGTTAGAGCCTGTTTGCATTGGTACCTGTCGGGTACTTTGTCTGGGCACCAAGTACATACAGTATCTTAAATACCGTAATGATTGTTGCCACAAGGCATGTTGTCAGAAATAATGCTTTGATAGTTTAAATTTTTAAACCAGATTATGTTACTCGATCCCCACAAAGGATCTTGAATTTCATTAATTAAAAGGTCAAAATGTTTTGTTTGTAGGGCTGCATTGTCATTGAAAAAAAATTGACCCTTGTGTTGTCTAAACACTATTTCAGTACCACAATAGAGTGTTTTCACTTACGTCATATCAAAATTCAAAAGCATTAAACAACAGTTTTCGATTCCAAAATGGTTATGGAATTGTAGAGAGTTTAAAACTACACATCTGGGCCAAATTTTTAAGCGCAAGAGTAATTCGTTCACGAGTTTGCATAAAGTTGTGCCAGGCACCGCAGATTTCATAGTTGGGAGCCTTTGGGCTACCTGTGATTCTTCTAAGAGCACAGCCTTGGGAGCGGCCATTTTGGTGCCCCACTTAGGGACACCAACATGGCGGCCAAAGTCTCAATAACACCAAAAATATCATCACAAAATATTGTATTCACTATAGGTGCCATTAAATCGGCTTATAAGCATCTATAATTCAAAAATAACTTTCAACTGGTTCAATTTTGTTTATTTTCATAGCTTATCTAAAATAACGTGATGAATTGCGTGACACATTTGAAACCTTTATAAATTGAAAGCTAAACATGTTAAACCCTGAAACGTTTTGTGTGGTATCCACATACCATATTAGAAACAGCTTTGTAGGATGTATACTTTAGATTTTTGAGAAAACACTCTATACCAACTGTGGCCCAACTCTTTAAGCGTGGTTGCAATAAGCACAAGACCTTCACACAATGCAATAAATGCACATGTCGTACTGCTGAATTCTTGAGCCCATGCATGTGCTTATCTCACTCTGGTTCCCATGCAATTTTATACTTGTGCTTGGTGCACAATGGGAATCAGACTTCATAGAGGTGAGATACAAGAAACATCAGTTACCAAAGGTGAAATAAAATAGCACTAATATTTATTGAAAATGTATGTTTATAAAACTGAAGCTTGTGATTAGCCTTTGAACAAGAGACTTTTTTTCATTCTTGGGGGTATTCATTAGCTAGGGGGGTGGGGGAGTAGGTGGATGGTACATGTAAATTGGGTTTAAATATTTTTGTGCCCCTCCCCTTAGGTGAGGAACAATCTGAACGTTTTGGATCCCCCTTCCCACAAGCATGTGAAACTGTAATTAATTGTTGTTTCATAAGGTTAAAGAAAAAATTTTCCCCTCTTTCCAAACAGTGGGAACAGGGGATTGGGGGGGGGGGGCAATTTTTTACAAAGATAATCCTGCTTTTCCATAGTCGATCAAAAGAGTAGATGTTCTTGTACATGTTACTAGGTACATGTCTGTCACTACTAGCCACACTGACTACTAGATTTCTTTGAAAGTCCTTGTTGTTGAATAAAGAGGCTATAAAATGCCACAATAGAGCTTTCGAAGATTAGGCAAGTTCAATTCATGTTTGTTTCCTTGCCAAGTATACTGAGGCCACTGTTAATTAAAATAGTCATTCAATGTTGGTGGGTCAAGTCCAAAGTAAGCAGCTGTTGAGTTGGAATAAAGACAGGTTAAAGCATTTCTTAAAATAGCACAAACTACGTACATTTTTCCAACTTGGCTTAAACCTATCTTCAAGTTCTTCTTAAAATCCAAAAATTTTAAATAATTAATAATGTCTCCGAATAGCCATTCCACAGAAACACGAACTGCACTCATAGATTCATTGAACATCTGCATTTGCCTTGTTAAAATTCCAACTCGGAATGGTGCCTGAAGGTGAACCCTAAGTGGGTATGCTGGGTCCCCATATAAGCACATCTCTCTTCCAGCAGGATTGAAAGCAAAGTTCTCCAGGTCATCATACAAATGGGAGACTGCCAACATTCTCGCATCATGCATCCTTCCTTCTATAAGAATAAATAAAAGAAAACAGCAAGTGTCTGACAAAACGACTAAAATAACTATGGAATGATCAATACATGCAAATTCTCACCTATGGGGCCATAGAGTTGACCAATCAGTCCATTTGGAAGCGTAACAGACTGAAATTTAAGGGAATGGACCCGTTTGTGTCCATTGTAGACAGTTCGCTGGTTTACAATCGGTCGAGATATGGGGCGAACAGTTCCATCTATGAAACCAAAGCAGTTGTCAAGGGCTGCTCCTCTGTTATGGATTACATCTGCGTACGTACTCAGGGAAGCAGGGCTCATAATTGCGTGATTCCACTGAGTAACTCTGTGTCTATGAGTGTTGTAAATCCAGTCCACGACTTCGTTACTGATCATGCTAAGTTCTGCAACCAATCGTCCAAACATAGGAATCATGTCCGAATAACGGCACGGATATGCAAATCTCTTCAGTGCAATGCACAAGCCTTCAGTTCCATCGCAAATTGTTCCATTGTAACATTTAAAGATTGGAGGAACTCGTAAGGCATCAACAAGTAAAGGAATATCACCCTTCTCCACTCGGAAATCTACTTTACACTCGGCTGGATCTTTGTTTACAAGAGAAAATTGCTCGTACGCTGTATGAAGAATTGGAGGATTCTGCGGGGTGTATTCCTCGTACGGCAGTAGAAATTCTACCTCATCGATTATTTCTTCCTCCAAGCACAAAAGGAGAATTTCTTGAACTTCTTTAAACGATACCATCGTTTTCTTTTGTCAAAACGTCGAAAATCTAAAATTTGAACTCACCGGGTTGTATTGAGCCGGGTCGTAAAACTTAACTTTATTTTTCCCGCGCTTACAACGGCGTTCTCGTTCCAGGCTTTTTCCCGGCCACGGCGGTCTAAAAGCCGTCGCATCCTGGATCTTAAGCTCGCTATTAATTGCAGAACGGATAGCAGTCCTCTCGAATTACTGAATCGGCCTCACTACCACAAATAAACACAGTGGATCAGCGAATGCAACATAGTACAAAATCTCTATTGGTGATTCACAGGTAAGCTTATCATTTACAAAGACTAGACTGAAAACAGTATCCTCAATGTCTGACATGTCTTGGAAGCATGCACCACACGTGTAAGACAGTTGCCGAGGCTCTGGTCAAGTTGTAGCTTCTGAGCGCAGGACAGCATCTTTACTGTGTAACATACTCCACTTGAGACATTCTTCACACTGTAAATGAAGCCGTTTCTTATAGGTATTGCATTTGAATAACAATAAAAAAAGAGAGGCGACCCAAACAAAGGAAGTGGCAGGGACGAGAAACATCTGTTTTCCTTTTTTCACTTGGCCTTATTACAAGTTTTCTGTTTTATTCACATATAGGTAAGGATATTTTAAATGTTAAGAACAAAAGCAAAAGAAAGCAAGCAAAAGGAAAGAAAGCTATAGAGAGGCAGTTAAAAAAAGCTTCAAAAAAAGTTCAATCTTGTGAATTGAACCGATTAACCATCTGCTCTGCATAGCAGCGCAACGCTTAGCGCACTGTGCCATGGAATTAGTTATGGAAACGTGGTGAGACTTATTAGGATAAGGTTAGTACATGTATGTTTTAACCCTCGCAACTGCTTTAAAGAGCTGGATTTAAAGGGCGACAGTATGTTTCCTTTAGTCACGTTATATCAAAATATAGAAATGTAGTGTACACATACATTTTGAGAAATCTGTTACCCCCTTCCTTGGCGTCACAGCCTTGACGAGGTAGCCAAAGCGGAGTGTTTTATTGTTTTATTCACATATAGGAAAGGATATTTTATTTTGAATAAATCAACAACTCGGACAAAACGTGAAGAGCAAAAGCAAAAGAAAGATTTAAAAGAAAAAAAGAGCAAGGAAAAAATCAAATGTGTGAGTTGAACCGATAAGTCATTAGCAACCCTGCACTGGAGCTCAATGCTTAACACATTACACCATACAATTCAATACAAAAGGCTGGGTTAACTTTAAGAATAAACACCTTTGCTATTCATATTGACATTAGTTTGGAATGCTTCGTTGATTTCATTCTTTCTTTCACAGAACAAAGAATTCAATATGTTCTTTTGTTTCTGTTTTGAACAGAAGATGCCGACCACATTTTTTGACCCTTTTAAACTAAGCGGAAACCAACGAGAAAACCTCAGAGCAGTGTTCTTTGGATAGATTGAAGGCCATATGCGAAAATTAAGGCACTTTGGAGCAAGAAAAAAAGACCAAAAAAGTCACTGGTGCAGTTTTTCCACTATCCTCTTCTCTGTCATTGTTGTGTTTGAAAAATTCTTCCAGAAGCTCGAAACTCAAAACTCGAACCCTGTTAATACTGTATTAACAGGGTTCCATTGCATATCTTGAGATACAAAATAATCACATCAACATAAACATCAAACCCTGTTTTATGTGCAATTGTTTTACCATATGTGTACATGTATTCTATGGTACAATCTACAAACTATAATGGCCTAATATTGTTCAAATAATAGATTAAGCTATCCACCAATGCTAATACTGTAGAGTCTATCTCTGGTTAATGTAACCTAACACTGGATGGTGCTTCTTAACTCTCTCTTCTTTTTGTATATTTTGCAGATTTGGCCTATTGTAAGAACCCACTCGTTCTTGGGAATATCTCAGCTAACAAGACATCTTTAGATGCGCCATATTTAATGTGCGATTCACTGAAACAACAATACAAGCAAAATGTTCGAGTACAACTCCAAAATGTTCCGAAATGAACTTAATTGACAAATGTCGCTGACAATCTATATTTACAAGTTTTCGTGTCCTGTATAGCAATGAAATAGTCGACAAGTCTATAAAGTAATCCTCAGAACAACCTTCATTCGAACCGATCATCATCAACTCTGACCATGTGGTCCTTTTGCGAAAATTATAAAACAAGCCCGTTTTACACGTCATGAAAAGGGAACGATGTGTCCACAAAAAACTTACAAAATTCACTTCATGAAAAACTCAACAGGCTAAAATCCGGTGTTTACATCCTCCCGGCCAAAGACTTCTAAAGTCTTTAAGAGTCAACTGAATTTACTATAGTCATAACATGGTCTCTGATAAATGTCACGAATACTGAGTGTTTGAAGTTCATGTCTTATCCTGGGCAGCCATTCGCTTTTCAATGGACGTCACAATCTCCTCTTCCAATAAGCAAAGTTTGCGTATATCTCTGCGGTAGGTTCCACTTGCAGTTCGCACAATGACTTGACGTAACACCCCATCGGAGTCCGGAAAGACTTCCTGGACTAATGCTTTGGGCCACTGTCCTCGGGGGGCATTGCCATCCTTCATGATCTCCAGGTCTCCGACTCTGAAATTTGGTCTTCGGTTTAGCCACTTCTGCCGCTCCTGCAATGTTGGAAGGTACTCTCTGATCCAACGTCTCCAGAACTCATTAGCCAGGATATGAACATGTTTCCATCTCGCTTGAAACTTGTCACACTCCTGAAATTCGCCAGGCGCTGAACACGAATTACGACGCAGAAGTAGAATGTGATTGGGTGTTAGAGCATCCAAATCATTGGGGTCACTAGACACACGGGTAAGAGGTCTGTTATTGAGGATCTTCTCAACTTCTATTAGGAAGGTCGTTAGGGTCTCATCGTTGACAAGGTGCTCACCAACCATAGCATGTAGGATCTTCCACACAGAACGAATTAGCCACTCCCAAACGCCTCCTTGATGACTGGCTGCCGGAGGATTTAAGTTCCACTGAACGTTTTTCTGTCGAAGTTCACTTCCAATTCTATCCTGGTCCCAAATCCTCAATGCATTGATTACATCTACTTCTGCCCCTCTGAAGTTCGTGCCATTGTTACTGTAAATCACTCTGGGTGGACCTCGTCTTGCAACAAATCTTGTGACGGCAACGCGGTTGGCAACGAAAGTAACAAATCTTCTATTCTCATTGAAGATGTACCTAAGGACAATCTCTGAGTCCGTCCAGAATGTGACGCTGCCGATATTGATGCGGCCCTCGAGCTCTCTCTTGATGAGTTCATTTATCTTGATCAGCAAGGTGGCTGCAGTAAGTTCCAACTTCGGCACGCTGACTCCACTTCTTAGAGGTCTTACTCTCGATTTCCCTATCACAAAACTGTTGTGGATCCGGCCTTGCGTGTTCACAAAGCGTAAGTAGGATACTGTACCATAGCCATGTCCTTCTGATGCGTCTGCAAAGTGATGTAATTCCACTTGGTTCACCTCTCCAAAGTCTCGAGGAATAAACGAATGAGGAATGCTGTTATTTGTAAGGTTGGCAAGGCCTGCCTTCCACTCGCTGCACTTCTTTACAAGCTGTTGAGGTAGCTCGTCGTTCCAATCGTACTTCATTCTGCACAATTCTTGGTTAATTTCTCTGCCAGGAAGAAGCAAGGGAGCAACAGAACCAAGAGGGTCATATATGGTTGCAATGGATGACAAGATGCTTTTGCGGGTTTCCAGCTGGACCTTGTCGCTTACACTCAAGTTGAATGTGTCAGCCTCCACATTCCAATGAATCCCCAGGGCTCGAACCATGGGTAAGCTGTCAAATTTCTCTAAGACACTGGCATATTGATCATCAAACTTAGGATTCTTCTCCATTTTCCTCTTTAACCAGTTTAGTTTTTTCTTGGCCGTTGGAAGACTATCTGGAAAGTGTACAGAACTGTCCCGGAAAGGAAGTTTGATTTGATAGTGCCCATTTACAAGTACCGCAGATTTGTCCATATGCTTCGCTCTTTGGTCTTCAACTGAAAGGCTTTGTTCGATGTCAGTTAGTGTGTCACCAAATTCAGTATTGTACATGCGTCTCAACTGCATACTTAAAGTTTCTTCATGCTCACTTCTAATAAAATTAACATAGACACCGTCTCTGCTGGGTTCACCCATCGGACCATACACTGTCCATCCCAGGGGTGTATTTACGGCGTAAGGCTGGCCTCTGGTTCCTCTCCTAATCTCTGAATTGTGGTCAATAATATCTGGGCGGTCGCTTCCAATAAGGATGGAGACCTTGTGTTTGTCTATTTCAGGAAGACTGATGCAATCAAGATGTGGCCACTTCCTCAATTCTTTGTTGTTAGCAAAGTGTCTCTCTCCAATAGGCAGGCTTTCAGTCGTTAAAACATGGTCAAGAGTGAACCTTGTCTTTCCAACCAGCGCTTCTATATTCAGGCAAGCTCGGCGACCACATTCGTTTGCTTTATGATTTACAGTTGTGAGCGTGTAGTCAGTAGGTTCACCTTCCAGGCCTAATTCGTCTGCGAGACTTCTTAAACAGAGCGTCTAGTCTGAACCACTGTCCAGGAACGCATAGGTTGTAAGCTGCTTATCGCCACCAGATCTACTAACTTTCACAGGGACAACCTTGAAGCAGACCCTTGCTCGACTGGCTCTAGCTGCTTCAAGTGGAACAGATTTTCCGGATGTTGCAAAAGTGGATAGCCCAGTAACTGACTCAGTAGTTGGGGAGGTGCTAGATTGAATGGGTACTATGGCTGTTCCACCAACGGAGTTTTGATTTTCAACAGCTGGTTTTTGATCACCGGCGTTCCGTGTTACTGGAGGGTCTGTAGACTTCTCGCTGTCAGGAGGGTGGATAAGGAAGTGATGTCTTTTCCCACAACGGGGCTTTCGACAAGACCTTGAAAAGTGTCCTTGTCCTAGACAACTTCCGCATAATTTCTTTCGTTGTACAGTTCGCATTCGATCTTCATAAGGAGCGCGCTTAAAAGTCTCACACTGCCAAATTGCATGTGGCCCGGAACAGTGATAACACTTCATGGCAGTTGGTCCAACATTGCTCGGCAAATTGTACGGCCAAATTACATGTGGTTCTGAACAGTGACAGCACTTCCAAGCAGCTGGTCCAACATTGCTTGGCTCCTCGTTCTCATCGCTCTGCATCGCCAGAGTAGTAGCTCCTAGTGGTGGTTCTTGTCTCCCTCGGTTTGCTTGACCCCTTTCCCTTCCGTTTTGGGTTGGTGGTGATTTCAGTTCTTGCCCGAACCGATTGTTCAAGCGATCAGCCCGCTTCTGAACGAACTTTAGGAATTCAGCAAAATTAACTTCGCCTCTAGAATGAATCAGGTCGCCTGCAATGTCCGTCCATTTCCGTTTCAAGCCTTCATCAGGTAGTTTCTTCATCAGCATTAGAATGGTATCCTCATTGTCAAGACGAGCCATGTAGCGGGGACCCATGTTAGTTAACACACGTTTCGCATCTTCAAGCTTTCTCGTAAAGTCCATCAGACTAGTGGCATCACATCGTCTTAAGTTAAGCTCTCTTAACCTTCTCATGTGCGCATCAGCTACCATGTGCAGTTGACCGAAGTTCTTCAACAGGGTCTCCCATGCTTCATTATACCTCTGCCCTACAGGAAGGTTGACACAGCTCTTAATCGCATCCTTCGCCTTTCCCACGCACTGGGCAAGTAAACGGGTTAGTCGCTGAGAATCATCTCTCACTTGGGTTTCAATGTTGTCACGGAAGTTAACAGCAAATTCTGCGTATTCAGAAGGATCTCCTCCAAACTTCATCAGCTCTATCTTCGGTAGTGAGGGACCTTGTCTGAGTGCATCAGCAATAGCTATCCACGGAGTCTGGTCTGTGTGTGGTTGTGGATGAGGTATGGGCGGAGCTTGCTTTCCAATTTCTTGCTGTGATACAAGTGGGATGAATATATCTGCCTTCACATTCAATGGAGTCTCCTGTAGTGGCGACTTCTCCTTGGAGGTTAATGGGTTCAGTAGAGGAACAAAGGCATCTGTTGCATCAGCCGATTGAGGTGACACCTTAGGAGTACCTGCGTTGACCTCAGGCATTGCAATCCCTTGAACATCAAACAGGTCATTTTCACTCTTCGATTCTTCTTACTCCATCATAAGATCCACTGCAGCTTTCCTCATTTCCATTTCCAGTTCTATCCTTTCCATTTTCCTAGACCACTCTGCTTTCTTTTTCAGCAGTTGCTCTTTGATTTCTATCTCTTTTCTCTTAAACTCGGCTTCTTCTTCCTCAAGAATGCGTTGAAGATTTTGTTTCTCCTCCAGAGCTTCCATTTTCAATTTCGCTTCCTCCAATAATCTCTTCTTTTCTCTCGCCACACTCGCACTGGACTTTGAACTCTTGGCGGTCCTCGAAGACTTAACGGATTTACCGTCCGATTTGAGAAGCGTTCCTTTTGATTTCCATTTGCTAACTTCCACGTCGAAGCGAAACTTGGCATCCTTTTCCTTTTCGTAACTTTCCACGGCCGAAGCTTTCTCCTTTTCGCCGTCCTCAAATCCTAAATACGCTTCGTAGGAATCAACGAACTTGTGAAACGCTGTTTCGAGGCTGTTTAAACACGTGATTAATTCTTCTTCCGTACCTTTTGCCATTAACAAGCGTATTCGCTGCATTCTCTTCGTCACGTCTCCTAAATGGCCGGCTCTCCTTCGTTTTAAATCGACAGCCTTTTCGACTCGAATCTCAGGCTCATTCAAGTATCTACTTGGCACCTTTCGTTTTGTTCCTTCGACGAATCCAAAGGCTGTGTTTTGCATCGGTGCTTCGCTCGCGCGAGTTTCCTCGGTCAACGTCGTAATTTCTTCGATGAGCGACATCCTTCTCGCTCCTGTCGACATCTCATAATCCATAAATTCAGCGGAAAACTTTGAATGATGTAAGAACCCACTCGTTCTTGGGAATATCTCAGCTAACAAGACATCTTTAGATGCGCCATATTTAATGTGCGATTCACTGAAACAACAATACAAGCAAAATGTTCGAGTACAACTCCAAAATGTTCCGAAATGAACTTAATTGACAAATGTCGCTGACAATCTATACTTACAAGTTTTCGTGTCCTGTATAACAACGAAATAGTCGACAAGTCTATAAAGTAATCCTCAGAACAACCTTCATTCGAACCGATCATCATCAACTCTGACCATGTGGTCCTTTTGCGAAAATTATAAAACTAGCCCGTTTTACACGTCATGAAAAGGGAATGATGTGTCCACAAAAAAACTTACAAAATTCACTTCATGAAAAACTCAACGAAATGTCCACAGGCTAACATCCGGTGTTTACACCTATATACAGTACAGCTGTACAAGGGATTTATTTTTGGGAATTCTAAGGATTTCCCAGAATTTTTCTTTAACAATTTTGCACGAGTTAATAGAATTCAGTGAAATGTCTCTAAAAAGAGTGTACTGTAACTCAAGTAATGAGAGTTAAAAATATTAAGTTTCCTTATTAATGTTTCCTGCTTGAACAGGAATTCACAAAAATTAGTTCGAAAAAATTGTTCCCATTAAATACACAAAAATAAGCAATCTGCAAAATAAAACTCTCACAAAAATTTCATGCTACAGCTGTACATGGTAGTCATTACTTTAGATGTTAAATTGAGTCACATATATCGTAACTCTGTTGCGATATTATAATGTAGCCTTTTACATTGTATTTTACTTTAACTTACATGAACATTTTGTTTAATAAAAAACATTCCTTATTAAATGTTTATACGAGTTGTGACACTTGAATTTTTCTTTTGTTTTTCAGTGATCATGAAGGATGTGATGTGTTTAACTCATCCCAAGGAGAAATTGGCAACACGATCCTGAAGGGGACAAAACTAACTGAACTTCAACAGACAAAAATGTCAACTGGGGAAACGCTTTTCAAACAGCAAACACTTGTACAACGAGCTCAAAACTAATTGATTTTAATTTTAGATTATTACAGCTATCTGCAAAAAATAGGAGTTAGAGAGGACGGTAAATGTACTTTTTGCCACGAAGAGAAAGAGGATTTGACTCACTTATTTTGGAAATGCCAAAGAATCCAAACTTTTTGGGAGAACCTCATGATATGGCTTCAGTCGTGCCAGATACTCCAACCAGGTAATTACTTAGACATGACCACTGCTTTGGGCCTGACGCCAGACAGCTCTTCCTTTAAGCTTCATATAAATTTCTGTTGCCTTATAGCTAAGAACTTCATCTGGATATGCAGACTGAAAGAATGTTTTCCAAATCACAACAATCTCTTGCTTTATCTGAGACATATCTACCAGTTAGAAAATAAGACACCAAGTAACAAAAAAAACATAAATTAGTTTTATCTGTTAGTTTTATTATTTAGTTTTATCTGCACCTACTATGAATATTTATATTTCTTTCACCATGAAGAAAACAAATAAATGTAAAAATTAGATATAAATTATACTAAGTGATATATAGAATTAGCACTGTTGTACTCTAGTTTATAAGCGAAATTGTAAGTGTTGTATTTTTTGTTTACTCGGTGTAATTTTTTCCTTTTTTTGTGTGTGTGTATGTTTTACTTGTATTTACTAATTAATAAAAAAAAATTTTCAAAAATGTCAATCAAAGAGTAATATTGAACAAACTCTTTCTCCAATGATAGTAGACAAACTCTTTCTCCAATGATAGTAGACACAAGATAGTTAAACCCCACGGAATTAACGAACGCTTTTCTTTCAACCAATTTCCACCAATAGCGGAGCTCCTCCTACTATATAAAACCACACACTACCCACAATCCCTTGATTCGCTCCGACGAAGGGCTAGCGCTCGAAACGTCAGCTTTCTCGAATCTTTTTACGGTGGCTAATTTACCTTATTGACTCAGTCGATAAAACCAAATTCTTGTGTTTCACCCCCACCGACGCAGCACCTAACCCCATTCACAAGATAGTTGTGATCGTCATAAGATAAAACTTGTTATATGCAGTTAAATGCAATTTAACGGAGTTAACAGCAAAGAGCGCTTGCATTCTCTGGTAGTCAGCAGTATTGGCACATATGCACTTGTGTCAAACTCCATGTGCTTGTGGATTGTAGCGTGACATACAAGAGGCGTTTCTTCTAGCGTTTTACCTTTGCTTTAGCGTGGCAGCTCATCGCCCAGGTAATTCTTCAGCATTACAGGTTCTTCGTGTGCTTTTTGCGCTGCTTCGTTGGCTTGTTTTCTCTTGATGAGTCAGCTCTCGGGGCGATTAACTAACAACAGCGCCACCGCCATGTTGGATTCCTTGGTGACTTCCTCTGTTGTTTCTTCTTCAGTGGTAAGTTCTGTGGTTTCTCCGGCTCCGGTAATCCCATCTCCATCCTTCATACTGACCGCTCAGGATCTTTCTCAAGCTTTCTATCAAGCGCTCGGCGACTCACTGCCTAAAATTCTAGTGGCTGCACAAAACCAAACAAGTCAGCCCTTGGTGTCGAATGTCACTGCATTGGGAAGCATGCTGTCCAGCACACCTTAGTCTTCCTTTTCCATTAATTCTTTGTCAGGATTTGCTGCAGGGCTCTCTTCAGGTAACATTGTACCTTCGTTCGTTTCCAGCTACTGTATCTTTGGTAATTCGTCCCTTTTACATCCATCGTTGTTTGGCTCCCTTGGTGCCTTGAGCGGAGTGCTTCCCGCCACTGGCCAGTTTGTCTCTCCAGTGTCTTCTACATCCACCTTGGCTCACTCGGTCGCTTCTTTAGTACACAAGTCTGTTTTTGTTGGCCCAGGATATTCGCCCATCCCGGAGAAGCTGGTTATAAAAATAAAGGCCGGGCAATTCGTCGATCTGGCGGACTTGCTACCCGAAAACGTCATGGCCCAGGATTCCGAGCCCCAATCATACCTGAATGGAAACCTGCTCGTGACTTCCAAGAACAGGGTACGAGAGATTACAGACATCGAAACTTGGGTGGAAGCCTTCACTGTGTATATGTGGATCTTTTGTTGCTCTCACCCATCTAGATGGCAAGACATGACCCAGTACAAGCTCTTGATTTCGCAAACTGCTCGCCAGTTCTCCTGCAAGGTCTGGCTTCACTACGACACAGCCTTCTGGTCCCATATGAACAGTGATCTGTACAACTTTCATACCCGCTTGCCACAACAACAGTACCAGCTACCTACCACTTCTGCTTCGCCCTCAAGATCGGTTCCCTCTTCGTCCATTATCTGCAGATCTTGGAATAACGGCTCCTGTGCCTGGCCCTATGGTCAATGTAGGTACTGCCACTGCTGTGAGAAGTGTGAAGGAGAGCACCCCAGTGTCAACTGCCCCTTTTGGGCCTCAACGTCGCGTGCTCAGCCCTCACGGTCCACTACTCCTCCACGTTGAGAGTACTTATAGGAACGTTCCAGTCCATCCAGAGGACCGCTACTTGCTTGGCATGAAATGGCAGGGCAATTACTTCATCGATATGGCTCTCCCCTTTGGGTTACGTTCAGCACCCTTCATTTTTTCGTATGCTGCAGATTTGCTAGAGTGGATTTTCAAACACAATTATGGCTTGAATTTCCTCTTGCACTATCTTGACGACTTCTATACATTGGGTCCTCCCAACTCTCCCATCTGCCAGAACGTTGATACATGTGTCTGGCTCTTTATCAAACTGGAGGGACTCTATACCTGCTTAACTGTGCTTGATATTGAATTGGATTCCCTTACCCTCCTGGCCCATCTTCCACGTGTTAAGTTTGAGCATATCGCTGTCTTACTGGGATCCTGGTCTGCCAAGCAGCATTGTATGAGGAAGGACTTGGAATCTCTCATTGGCACACTCCATCACGCGTGTAAAATCATTCCTCAGGGGCGTACTTTTATATGGCGAATGATTAATTTATTGTCTGCATTCCGGCGTGACAACCATCACATCCGGCTCAACCGAGAGTTCCACTTAGACCTTTTTTGGTGGCGTGAATTTTCCATCTCATGGGACAGACTTAGTTCAAAAATACAGTTTCTGGTTAAAGTATTATTGAAAAACTTGTTGGAAGACTACGGATTTATTTTACAAAACGCCTGCTTGACAATGCTTAATTAGTACAGTTGCCGTGGCCCGGCCCGCACGTGCTGTGATTCAGTTGTTCACTTCCCAATGCCACATCACAGCGATGTGGTATCTGGGACATCAATAAACTTCCTATCGGTCTAAAATTAAAGCTGGGAAAATTTCGATTGAAATATTGATTTCTATTTTAATGAGCAGAGTCAGCCAGGAGCTGCATGTAATTATTTTTAATGCAATTGTTTGGAAAACACAAAACACTCAACCATTTCCGCCGCCTGTGTCTTCTGCAGAATATGGTGGATATGGTGTTTTAAGTATTTTATTATTTGACATTTACAGGCTAATGGTAAGAAGTTGTAATGTAATGGTGAAGAGGAAATACCAAGATTTCCGTTTTTTGGGACCGCGTCAGACAAACAAGGGAAGACAGTGAATAGCAAAAATGGACATGAAAACACAAAGACAACTGATCGCGAGAATAAGGTATGACATTCAAAAATTCTTTAATTAATTTAAAAAGTAACAGTTTAAACAGTTAAATAACGTTCTGCACTATAATACGACAGCTGTAATGCAAGCTAACCATATGGTATTATTTTTAATGAATCATCGCCACGTTTTACTGAACATCAACTTTGGCAACTTGAAAGCACTCATCTGAATATCGTCCCTAAACCATACAGCTTTTTTCTTGAGCAAGTTTTATCTTTAGAAGAGTCAAAAAATGAAAAAGCCATACTAGTTCCTGTAAGCATTTGGACGAAGCGGAGTGCTTAAGAGAGATCTTAACCATATCGTTGCACACTGTAATCGCCAAGATGAATATCTAGACGTCTCAGAGCAATAATCTCCTTTTGAGACGAACCATGGAGAACGACGGGAATTTCATCTAACCGAGGTACGACGTACCTTGCTCTCGAACATCCACAATCTTTGACATCTCTTAACACTGGTCTTTTCCTGAATTTAGGTAGCAGCTTACACGGTTGAAGACTGTTACAAATACTGCATTTCGACCAACTGCAATGAGCGAGCCAAAACAACAAATCCTCTCCTTCTATACCAGGAAATTTCTGATTGTTCACACTGTTGTTTACTATTGTTTTCTTGTTCAAACTGCAGGACAGAACGTCTGTTTCATGTTCACGAGCTTCTTCAGCGTTTTGATAAGAAAGAATGCGATCACACGACGATCATCTGATGAGACCAGTTCCCACTGTCGAACACCCCAGTCTTCAGATTGCTCTTCTGTCCACTTGCGAGGCATTTCTAATAAAAGACAATATGTAAATTAATGTTTCTTTCCCTTTTCACCACGATTACCAATTGTGAAATAACTAATATTGTGGATAAATTTCTTTAATAACAGGTGTTCATGTAAAGTTTACTAATTGAAATGTATTTCAAACAAGCTGTAATAGGTACTAGTACAAACTCTGTTAAAGTGACATGGAAACAGTAACAAACACATTTACATCAGTATTATTACAATACAGATAGCTTGGAATTCATGCAAGCACTGCTTTTCCGAACAGCTGACAAAGTGCTTAACAGTTATGCACGGAATGAGACGGTACTCCAAGATACAGAAATGTGAAATCATGATAAAAGCATTTGATGTCTATAAATTAATGTTTCATAGAAATTTCTAAGTTTGAAATGTATGTATTAATAGCAAGGGTAACAAACCTTAGATGAAGGATATATCCGTTCACTATTCCATACGTAACTGTCACTTTCAATTATTATGCAACTGGAAAGCACAAATAGAAACTGTAAAGTTACCTTTTTCACTTCTGCAACTATCAGATAAAGCAAATCAAATAAAGCAACAATTTTCATCTGCAAAGTATGCGTCACCAACTTTAAGGTTACAGTGTACCTTCAGATCGAAAATTTATTGAAAATTTTTTTTGGCGTTAAAATAAAGTTTACAGAATGAACTTTCATCCAAAAAAAAGTATCGAAAAATAGTGAATTGACGGAGAAATGACGGTATAACTTTTGTGGGCGGAGTTTGTTTATTAAGCGATATGTTTTTTTAAGCGCCGTTTTCTCAAAGTTAATTTTTCGCTTGTTGGGGACACTTTAAAGAGCTACAACTCAAAGGGAATTTCTTCGATTTTCCTTAAATTTGTACAGAAGCTAGGCTAACATATAATCAACAAAAACATGTCGGCGAATTTCTTAATTCCGAAAACTTTTTCGTCGACAGGCATTTCCGTGCGATCATTCCAATTTTTTTCCTCCCCTTTTCGAAAATATTCTGTAACTTTTCACTGCAATTGAATATGGAAAATAACCGACACGTTTTTTTTAGCGCTTCGTGTCCGGAAACCCAAGAACAAATCAAATTAGCATAATATAATAATCGCTTTGAGTTATAGCGTTTTAAAGCTGATTCGGACGTTCGAATTTAGACGTCGTAAAAAATTCGACAATTCATTTTATTACCAAATGGTTTCCATATTTAGATAGCCAGCTCTATAAGCTTTAATTTGATATCTGGGTTTAGGTATATTGAGTGTAATCTTAAGACGCTAGAGCTGTTATACTGGTGACACCCCCGAATGTACACTGTAACCTAAAAACAACTGCAAACAAGTCGAACTTTTGTCACACAAATAGTGCTACTCTTGACTTCGAAATATTTCCAACAGCAATGAATCTGTCGAAACAAACCACCACAAACATGAGATGGTTTCATTTAAAATACAATAGCTCTTATAGGCCACAAATGTTTTAACAATACAAATGGAATTTCCATCATAATAGCACTTTTAACGTTCCTCTTTCTGTTTTCTATATGACATCGTAGAACAGTTCAATTACGTAACACGTGCCATCCAACAGTGACATTACCTTCATAATACAATTGAAGAAAGTTGAAATAGCAATTAAACACAATGGCTACATGGTAAACAGCGTAATAAAGGTGTTTAGAAGTCTGAAAGTTATACAAAGGCCAAATTTATTCATAACGAATCTGTCAAAGAAACTTTAGAATAAGAACTGAACATTTTGACTTTAGTACATTTATCTCATGTTTGTTGTTAATTTGTAATGGTTGCGAATGCAGTCAGCGGTTTCTGTTATTACGATTAGGCTCGTGTGTCACGCATGAAACACATGGTTCTCTGAACACTTTCATGGCCGCTTTCTATAGTTTATTGTAAGACGCTTATTTTTTGGAATATAGACTTAAACGGAACCTTTGTCGACTCCTTGATGTCTCTTTATTATCTCTCTGTCTTTGCGACAGAATCTTGTAGATGACAACAGTTTATTTTTAGAAGAACTATCATTGTTAACCAAATGTTTCAAACAGTAATGGTCTACGTTCTTTCAAAAACGTGATACAGGATGCTATTACTATTACATAATGCACACTGTTAATTCTGTAACTGTTTGCAAATTACTGACTCAAACAAAATGAAAACAATGAAATGTTCTAATTACATACAAAGCAACTGCTAGCAAGTGTTGAAATAGAAAAAAAGAAATACAATTGATTGCATTGAATTGCGTTAACAAACTTGTTCACCTTAATTTGTTTGTAACGCCTAGAAGAGTATAAAGCACTCGTAGCAGATTGAATTGTCATTCCACTACAACAGTTCATGTTGTCTTGCTGAGTGACTGTTCAACGTTTTTGCTACCTGTTGCAATCAGTTATTAAGAAATGGCTAACACGTCTCAGAACAATGACGGAGTTAAAGGAGTTGCTTTTTTCAAGCACTTTCCAAGAAATCTGCTGGTACCTTATAGATCTGCCATCGACTCATCAGACAATGAGAAAATCTTAAGATATTTAAAGCCTTTCAACTGCGAGTTGCTGTTAATGCCAAATGTGTTTCTAAGTGAATTTCACAACGCCTTGCAGGACAATATGAACGTCATCGGCGAAAATTTGCAATCAGGAAATGGCATTCTTCAAGTCTCCACACACTTGAACAAGTTCATGCAATGTGGTCGAAGATTGGAGAGAGTCATGCAGCCTATGTCTCATACTGCGGAAAGACGTCCAACAAGAGACGAAGTGTTAAACTCTATCTGCCATCGGAGCTATATCAGACCACATTAATGAAATCATTGATGAAGCGTTCAGCTTGGGCAATGCTTTCTTCAGCATTGCCAGTCATGCTGCTGTCATCAGAGGTCTCTATTGAAATCCCAAAACCTACGCAGAAAAATTCCAGATGCTGACTGGCAATGATAAAGAATTAAAAAAGAACCCAACGATTCACAATATAGCGGAGACGATCGTCTTGGAATGTCTGGCGAAAAAGACAAAACCGACAGCGAGAAATCGACTGCAAGTTATGCGACAGCTGGTACAGTTAGCACCGTCAGCATCAAACGTCAGGTTTTCAGAATCTGAGGAAGAAAACGAGCACGAAATTGTTGCCGAAGTGCATAGTGCACGATCCGTCAGTCACCAAAAAGGAAAGCAATCAAAGTCGCAGTCTAACACAACAGAGGTACAACAACAAACGGTGTTACATGATGTCGCATAATTTCATGTATTGTTTTGGACCTCATGTATTGTTTTGATTACGTAACTTTCATCGCATTTGTCACAACGCATGAAGTGTAATTAGGATCTATTGTTTCCTGCATGTAGATATAAAATGTAGATCTAAATTAAGGCTATTATGCATGTAACTTCGTAGTAAAAGGATCGGACAATAAACCTTCAGCGTTCGTTCTCGATTTACACAGCGTCTCGTCTTTCCGCTGAAAACGTACAGCTAACACCGCCAGCTAAGCGCACAGTTTACAAACGGAAGGGGAACGTGTTTCGCCATCCAAAAGAAGCAGATGTCAAAAAACGTCAAGGGACAACACACAACCGGAAGAAGAAAGCGATGAAGAGGAATGTTCTCGATAAAAGAGAAACAAATCAGCTAAAAAGAAAAGCAACAGGTTGTCATCTTAGGCAGAAAGTCAACCGTCAACTAGTCAAACCAACAAAGGAAGCACATGCAAAAAGTCTACCACTCTACAACAATTGGCACTGATGAATCGTCGTCATCACAACAGCCACTGAAACATCACAGTAGCAGACAAAGAGGTACAAGCGTATTTCATCTTCGCAGTGACATTTTGTTCTTTACTTAGACAAAACGTTTGCACCTCTGCACATATGAACTGCTTTCCTGTGATTGCCAATGAGAAACTACATGAAAAGTAAACAGTAGTAAAGGATTGAAACAATCGTGTGTTACCTTCTAAACAGAATAACCAATTGAGTTGTTATTACAACTAGACAATTGTTTTCTGGGATAGTGTAAGAAATGACATGAACGTATTGATAGCTTTAGTAAAATTGTGAATTAGAAATTGCAGTAAACAAATTAGATTTACTCTATATTGCCATAGCAGTTTGTGATGTAAACTTGTTAGTCTCCTGAAAGTTGTATGCCGAGCAAAGTGTTTTCCAAATGATGTCCAGTTTTTGCTGATTTCAGTGACATAAATGTGATAATCGATATAATATAGCAGTGAAGGTGAAACAAGACCAACAAGGAACAACTGTGAATTCGAAATTTTGTACAAGAAACAAATACAATGACTTCATATTAACAGCGGTTATTGTCATATAAACTTGTTTATAACTTTTAACTTCAATGGAATCGAGGGTAACAGTTGAAAAACAATTTTTCTTAGTACAAGCAAGCGCTTGAAATAAGAGGAAATAGCGAAATTTATGTTGAAATTTCTATAAGTCCTTGTTGTTATTTCAATTTTAAAGTAATTATGAATTCATTTTTGTAACGGATGAAATATAAGTCG
The DNA here is from genome assembly GCA_022457155.1 of Cladopsammia gracilis. Classification (NCBI taxonomy): domain Eukaryota; kingdom Metazoa; phylum Cnidaria; class Anthozoa; order Scleractinia; family Dendrophylliidae; genus Cladopsammia; species Cladopsammia gracilis. Next base: position 147,731 of record JAJGOT010000724.1, read on the forward strand.
ACAATTACGCATTAAAGGGAGGAGCACTTTTGTAGTGACATGATCATTTCAACGGTTAGGGTTTTCCGATTTAGCGGAAGTTCGAGCCATTTTTCCGAGTTGTGAAATTGATTCCATTATACTGTAAAAGGTTGTCTCGATTTTTTTTGTTGTATGTAAATTTTTGCACTATGTCGTTTGTTTATACAAAATAACTGGGTCGTAAAAGGATTAATGAGCACAAACGTGCTTTGTAAAATTGGAGAACTTTAATTGATATTTTTTATAAACAAGAGAGGACTCATTTGCAGCATTCGCGTCTGGAAGTCGCACTTAATTGGTCGATACGCATATGCTGCAAATAAATTTAACCTCAGTGCTAAAGGTTTTTGAAACTCGTTTAGAAAAAATAAAGCATACTGTATACGCTAACAAGGAAAAAAGTAAACAATCCTGCTTTTGTTTACTATAGCTCGAATGGGGCCGTTTCTCGAATGTCCCGATAATTACCTTGCCCGTAAAGCTCTTTTGATTTGCATTTAAGATCAAGGTTTTTATAGTTTTCAAAGTAATGCAACAAAGCTAGTAGTTAGCGAAACAAAATGGACTGGTTAGGGAATTAGAAGCTGCAGTACCTTTCTTAAGAATTTGATTTGAAAATACGGCTTCAGGCACGTAAAGTTAACGGGACTTTCGAGAAACACCCCCTGGCCATAGAAATCACTTGCTTGAATCCTGATTTTCTTGGGGAATGGAAACTTGTATAATTTTGGAAGAAAAAGATCTATTTGAGCGCTGCAGTTGTTTTCGCACTTACACTGCAGTTGCAGTGTAAGTGCAGGTTTGCCATTATCGGCTACTCGATTGGTCAATAAACAGCAGAGGACCACAGCGAGTCTATGAAGTATTGTGTTTACTTTCGATCATGTACTGAAATTTCACTTCCTGAGTGAAAAATTCCGACGCATTCTACAGACGCGTCAGTGTGCGGATGATTAATTTTCTCTGGTTTGAAAGGAAACCAGAAGTACAAACACAACAAAAAAAGGGCAAAAAAGAACGCTTGTGTCTAAATATTGAATTAATAGATGCATAGACTTTCTGAAATCCAATTGAGTGTTCAATTTGCATTCTCAATGAACGGAGAGCCCGATTTGCCTGCAACTGTCTACGATTTTGCGCGATCCGTCTGGGAGTTACAACAGGCACCCTCGCAGCGTAACCTCCGTCAGCCAGAATGCGTGCTCGACGGGGCAAATCTCCGGCTCTGCATGCCATCTCCAATTTGAAGACTCCAGTAGCATTGGGCATCATTCATGTGGCCTGGAAACCTGTAAGGTACAATAGTCAGTGGTGGTTATCCATGCAAAAAAAAGCTTTGTCCAAAGCAGACGATTAATACTACACCCTGTGACGAGAAGGACGATAGGACCATCAGTGTCCACAACTATCTGTGATGAAATAAAGTGGCAGTGTTTATCCCCACGGTAAAATTCGGCTTGAAGTGGTCCGGAAGGACAGCAAATCCAGTGAATGGTTCTGTCAATCATACCCACGGCGTTTGGAAAGCTTGGGAATGTCTAAGAATTGGTTCCATTGTCGAATCGAGTGCCATTTTATGAAACGTCTGTAATTTGTAAATAGAATAGGGACAACATGGTAGATCTCCTCGGCTACAGTGCTTTTTGAAATGCAGAATACGTGTGCAAGAACATGAAGCTTTAAGTATTGGCGAAGCCAAATAAAAACAAGTAATCCTCTGTTGTGCACATCGAGAATACAGTGACGTCTCCTGTACGTTCGGGGTGTTTGAGGCCAGTGTCTTGGTAAAGTTACCTCTCTGTATATTTTTGCAACAATGACTTCCAAAGTTTCTCGTGTCTCGCCGACCAAAATATTACAGGGTTGAGTTGTAAAGCTTGCCACATGTCTCTTCCTCTTGACCTTCTTCCATGAAAGTTGGGAAACAAGGTCCTAATCATGGGAGAATTTCTGTTGCATACTACAGGAAAGGACAGGGCGGAAAGAAGAAGAACCAAAGCGTTGAGGCTGAAGACCAAAAACGTTGGCGGGGGGAGAACACAAGGAATTGAATCTTAGTAACTGTCCACGAGAAGGACCTATATTCAATGACTGTCAAGCAACACCGAAAACTGTCTATATTTGAAACTATATCCAAAAACTATCGGAAGATTATTCACGGAAAACAAATTTTGTCACTCTGTCCACGTTGGTTTTTTTGCTAAGACTGACTAGAAAAACCTAAATGCTTTTCTTTTTAACACTAGAGAGTTGGCACCTTCAACTGGACAATCTTGTTATAAGCAAAATGTCAACGCTAGTTCATTAGTCCCTTTGTCCAGACTTATCTGAAGTAGATACAATACAAGTTACACATAACAAAACATTCCAGCCGGCCAACGCTAGTTCATTAGTCCTTTTGTCCAGTAACATTTAAAAAAAAACAAGAAGCCAGATAAATTGATGAAACAATTATGGGGTAGGTAACTAAACGAAATGTTGGGGGAGGAGGTGGAAAGTGTTCTTTAGGCATTCTTATTTCTTTGGCCAATTACCCATCCAACAAGTTGCAAGGAAGGTCTGTCTTTTTTCCATCAGTCAGCAAAACAGGGTTTACCTCGGTGTTAAAATCTGCGACTTTTTTCTTTGTTTTCTACCTTTGTTGCCTTGCACTATCTTGCACTCTATTGTTTCAGTACCTTTTGTTTTCATTGTTTTACGTCACTCGTGAGTTTGGCAGGTTTTTACACCAAGGAAGAGCCGCAAAAGATGCCTTCGTCTCCACCGGTCTCTGAAAATTGCATATTCAAAATAGCTTATGCTGACACATTACACGCTGTAAAAGAATGAGACCATTTAAAACAATTTGCCTCAAAGTGAGATTGTTACGTATGTACATGGGCTAAAAAGATGAGGCAAAAAGGTTTACGGTGATGCGGTTTTGCGGATATTTTCATTTTAAGTTGTGGTATTTCGGTTTTACAAAACCAAGCAGTTTGGGGTATTTAGAAATTTTCGAGTAATTGCAATGCGGTTTGCGGTGTTATGTTTTTGTGTGGGGTGTTAATTTTTTCACACTCTCGACAATGGACACATGTTGCACTCTTCGAAAGAGGGCGAATACCAAACCAAAGAATCTTTTTCACTGAATCAGGAAGATTGACACCTATGTGCAAAAAAAACAAAACAAGCAAAAAATCAAAACAAAAAACACTGTCAGAAGCAAATGGGAATGTTGTTTTTTAGACATATATAAGCCTTAAATTTGTGGTTTCTCAGTCATACTCGCAACAATGGGACTTCTCGGACAATATTTACCTAAGAGCTTCATTTGGAGGAGATATTGAAATACCAGTGACTACTGGCAGCTCCAGCGCTAGTAGGAGTACCTGTACGAGTGCCTCTGGCGCTGTGACATTCACAGATCACCGCAAAGTTCTACACGCAAGGGCAAAGCTCGAGCGAAGCTCCAGCCAAGACCCAATGCAACACACCGCAAGTATTCAAAAGTGGAGGACTACTTGATGTTAAAAGCCGTTGAACTTAAAGGACGAGATTGGCGAACAGTTTTGGCTTTCTTGAAAAGCAACTGGGAGGTCCTTGGAGAGGAAGGAAAGATTTACAGAGACTGTGACATCAGCAAAAAGAGCTTGCAAGAGTGCCTAAGGAAGCGAGCATTGGCTTTATTAAACAAAGTTAAGGACAAGTGAGTATCCGGTATAGACTGACATTCTTAATGTTGTTAATTTAAGGGGCTGAAACCTTTCCCCCTATTCTTAAAAAAAGTGGTTATTCTTGAAGCCAAGAACTTTTTCTGCCTTAGGGCGATCATATGAACTAATTCCTTGCACTCTTAAGATACACTTATTCATTTCTGTTCTACTTTTAGACCTTCAGATGAAGTAGCTAACATCGATGATGAGTACCACACGGTTGACGACCTTTTGAAAAGAGCAGAATGTCAGCCAGAGTCAGATGAGTCTTCTGGAACTAGCGACGAAATCGAGCAGTCCCTGGGAAAAATATGACGACGAGACGAGCTTCATCGTCTGGACGCAGCCGAATTGCCCAAGGGAGGTTTAGATGCCTCAAATGTTGCCGACATTATAAAAAAGAAATCAAAAGCGAAAGACAAGGAGGAGAGAAAGAGGAAGTGTGTACAGTCACCAACATCCACCGTTGGCGATAAGTTAGACCATCTCTTAGACCAACTACCTAAATGTTTGTCCACTGCAAACCAGGCGGCAGAAGCACATGTAAAAGCCCTTGGCAAGTGGGAAAACAAAATTGGTCTTCTAAGTTCCTCCGACACAGATTAAGTGACATTATCAGTAAGATTTCCGTATAACCCCATACATTTATTATGCATGCATGTTTGGACTCTTTTCTTATAAACTTGTTGTGTGAAATGGTATGAGACTGCTGCATGCATATTGACTGTATGGGGTTATACGGAAATCTTACCACATTATCTTCAGGGGCTAAGTCACCATATTTTAGGTAAATTCTTCGATTGTAATAATTACGAGTTTCTAGACTTGGAAAGACCTCATTATTTTATTGAGAAAATACCAACCTCGTTCAAGGTTGAGAAAACCCAGGCCTTAAAACGAACCTTAGTATTTTTGAGTAAAATATTGAAGAAAATCTTTAAAGATGGAAGTTCTCAATACATTTTTCAAAAATTCAGTCCATTTTAAAATTATCTAAAGTTGCCCTTCATACAAGGCATACCAAATTTTGGCCTTTTGTACATTTTGGGGGTTCTTTGATATTTTAAAAAGCCGTTATAACGATATTTTGTGACAGTGCTGGAATTTCCTATAATCGCGTGATGGAGCCCTTTGAAACATTGTTTCATTATTATATAAATGGCGCTCAGAAAGTTAAACCTCAGAAAGTTAAACGTCAGTTAGGTTTAACGACAGGCTATTGTGAGATTTAGACAAAATTGGTTTATCAGTTTGGACGTCTTACCAGAAGGTTAATTTGAATTGATTTGGAGAAAAGCTTTGCAAAACTTTGTTGCATAGTACAAGTAACTTATTCAGAGGGTACAGGCGGGTGTAAAAACAGGGAAATTGTATCAGTCGAATTCTCTCATCTTAATTACTTGGTGGTTAAAAGTTTTTACAGTTTTCACATTTAAGGCTTCCAGCTAGATTGCTAACAGTAATTGGAAAATCGTCCTGGGACGTTCTATTGTTTATGATTTGCTTCAATAAAGTTATTGTAAGACTAAAGAGTTTCCTTATATGTCTTATATTAGTTTTCATGTACGATTTCAAAGAACTCTAGTTGCAAAATTTCTTCATGACGTTTGCTTCAAATCTAACAGAATACGACCCACTATGTTATATATTGGGAATACTGGCTTTCCAAAACGGCAACCGTGAACAAATTACGAAGGAATATTTACTGGAAGACAAGAGTATTACTGTGGACCAGAAATGAAATTATAGATTAAAGTTAATATTGAGTAACTTTAGTGTCAAAAATGATATTTATCTTGTGCAGAGTTAACATATATTACTTCCCAAGATGTTAATAAATCATGTAACATACTTGACATGTTTATCTGATTTTTGCTGTTGTTGACTTGTAACATAATAACAATTTGGTCAAGGCAGAGCCTCTCTAATTTCTCCGTTGTTGCTCTTTAGTTGGTAAACATTTTTAGCAACTGACAAAAAATGTAATGTCTTGCAAAGAAAGTTCAAAATCAAAGACTTGATATTTGTTCAAAAATGTGTAAAGCGGGTGGCTTGAAACATTTTAGTTAACATTCCTTATAAGTGTTCTTACTAAACAGTCAGTTACAAGAGAAAGAGAAAGGCGATTTTAAAGAACTTCCGCTAAATGGAAAAACCCTAGTTATAAACAACCAGCAATTTACATACCAGTAGTGGTTAAACGAATTTCACGTATAGAAAGGCTAGAAATTGAACTGATTAAAAACTGGCTAAATCCACTTCCGCAGAACTTCCGCTAAATCAGAAAACCCTATTCCAAATGTCTTCCAGAACATACCAAGTTCTACAATGTCTTCTACCTTTCAAACACTGACTTAGTTGTTCATTCTTGTTATATTTTAACCAATGGTTACAGGCCGTTTGTCAATATCTAATCTAGGATTAAAAGGTCTTTATTTTGGTGGAGTGGAGTACTTACAGAATTTCACAACTGTATGAACTTTTTTTTTTCAGGTAGACAATCCTGACGATAGAAACACCTTCAGGCTTTCAGGCGCTGGAAAGCAAGAACTTGTTCCGGGATCTGGAGTGCACATTTCATCTGCACGACTGCACTCAATCTACAGTCAATGTGGAAAAGATCCAAGGAAGTTATTCCTATTGCTTGTTGAGACATTTTTTAGCGTGGAAACACTCGCCACAAGTCTCGCGCATGGGTCACGAGCACAGCTAACAAGCAAACCAGGTTCCTATTCCTCTTCTTTGGATCAGGATGTGGTGAAGCTCAGACTGTAAAAGGTAAGAGACTTTCAAAGATTCTGTTAGCAGGCATCAGTCAACCTTCAATAAAACAAAACAATAAATTATAAATTATCCATCAGCACTTTAACTTTATAGTATTTCAATGTAAAAATCACTTTAACTTTATAGTATTTCAATGTAAAAATCACGGATTTGGAAAATATGTTTCTGAACTCCAGCAACGGTTGTCAAGATTAACAGTTTCCATCCATTTAAAATACAAGTTTATACCATTTGATCAATGTTTTGTTTTGTTTTATAGCCTATTCTGGAAGGTGTGCAGCCCTCCACAACATGGAGTTTCCCTTTTCCAGGATGAACAGAATTTTTACTAACAAAGTGGGAATGGCAAAGCGGAGAAAACAAAAGCAGTTACTGCAACCGATACACAGTATAAGTAATGGAAATTCGAAGACATTGAAAAATCCAAACATAATTTTCTTGGATATTATACATTTTGTACTATTATCAGGGGCACAAAATGACGGTTTTTCCCAAAATTCCTTAAACGCAACCGTTTTAGGCTGTCTTAAGTGCTTTTTAAGCTATTTAACTGAATTACAAGCTGTAATTAGTATTTAGTCCGAGTTTAAACATGTATACTTACTCAGCCTTCGATAAAACGTATGTGACATTGTAAACATGTCAAAGACCAGCCGTTCCTTCATGCGATGTCTTTTGGTTGACCCATCATGCGAGGAAACGTGAACATCTAATGCACCAAGCAGGTTAAAGCTACCCAAATAAGCACTTCAGTTAAAGGTTAGTGGACCTCATTCAAGATTTAGCCTTCCACACAAATATTGCTTTATATAGCATTACTCAATCGGTCACAAAAAGAATTTTTGCAGAGATTAACCTCTCATTATAGCCAAGCCCTGAAGCTGATGAAAGGAGAAAGCAAGCGCAAAAGAACTGAAAAATGTGCAGCGACATGAAAATGTTATTTCCACGTTTGCTTTCTTATTTTCAATGGCTCCACTACCCGAGTCCTAATGTTATCTAAGACCTACAGATGTTTTGTTCATTTACTGGATGTTCGGCCTGGATGACTATCCTTAGCTTAATGACGTCACTGTAGCTGTCAATCTACCTTGCAAAAATTTTAGCAATCAAAAATATGCGTAGCTGAATGATGCCCAGAAAATTACGGTATGTGTTGATGAAAAACAGATCTTTCTTTCCTGCCTTATATAAACAGTGTTTGATTGGTGTACATTGCATCCTTTTCTAATTGTTTTCTCGTATGCAGATCTGCAGATGTTCTTAAATTAATCTCCAAAACCTTGATCTGCACGATCAATTCTGCAGACATTTTACAGACATTCTGCAGACATTTGATCATTGCCAGATCATACAGAATAGAGAGTTTAAGCATCATGACAATGTTCTTACTTTTTTCTAAAGCCTTGTCATCTTCCAAGTGAATGTACACTGGTTGATATAGGGAAGATATGGAAAGTGACAATAGTTTAATAATAATGACCAGTACATTTTGTCAAATCAATTACCTTTTATGTGTGTCATAAAGTCTTTTTAATGTATTATAGAAATTTAAACAATTATGTATTTTTTCAAATACTGCTGTATTATAAATGAATGTATATGGTGTTATTATGCGATGATGCATGTAGCATTTGACATTACAAATATGCACAAAAACAAGTGCAAATACAATGTATGATACATTATTATTCGACATAGCATTGTAGCATGCAAATATGCATCAAAACGAGTGCAAATATGACAAATTAATACACTCTTCTGACTGTGGACTGGGAAAAACATCTTCAAAAACTTAGCCTTCAGGAGAATATTCCTGTCGTATAATAAACATTTATTCAGTAAAAAGTTGTGTAATACAGCTGGGCATTTTTACTAGTCAGTAACTACTGAGCCGTATTACACAACTTTACGCTGAATAACCTCTTTTTACTATTAACGGTAAGCGCATTTTTTTGCTGCCCCCTCATCTCTATATATTTAGTATGAACCCTCCCAACACCACAATTAGCATCTTCAAAAAGCAGGCCATGTGGTGTACACATGTTTGGCACAGATTTTTCTTCAACGTTGTTGAAGTTCTTTTCTGGACTATAGTCTATGGAATATGTTAAATTGATTATAATATATTATTTCCGGATTCACTTGCAATAATAATAATAAACTTTGGAGTTCTCTGTGAATCCTACCGGTGACTACTGAACGTAAGTAAAATAAGACTTTTTGCATAGTACCATTTTGAATATAAAAATTTTAAAAAACAAAATTTGAGTTTTTTTTTTATATTTGTGTTCACTTTTGGGAGTTATAATTTAACATGTGACTTTGATGACCTTTGAGGTGGAGAAGTCGTATGTCAGTTCCACCTGATCAAGTGAGACTATGATTTCTTCTCTTCAGTCAAAGAAGAAACATCCACTTCTGGCTGATTTTGCTGATTTATAAATAGATTTCAACTAAAGATACTAATAACTTATGGAAAAAAAGTGAATGGTATTTTGATCTCATTTTTTTCATGAGGGGTGCATAAAACTGTGATGGGCATTTTTTCTTATTGCCAGTGACATGAAAGTGTTGAGTGTTTTCAAACCTGTTAGACCGGATTGTTTTCTGTAAATAAAATGGCGTATCTTTCGTTATCTTGGGTGTAATATCAGGGTTAAACCTTGACAGCGTACACAAGAGGTCCTCAAAATTGTACAAGAAAAGTGATGTTCCATTGCAGAAGCCATGAGGCAGTATGGAGTGCCTCGCAACACTTTGCGAGACTACATCGACATTTGTGAACTCAAGATAGTAGACAAGGAAAAGTATGAGAGAGAAAACTCGGGGAAGGTGTCGGTGAAACAAATAGAGATGTGCTGTCGCGAGACTCTCAGATAATGTCATGCACAGTCTAAAAGACTGAAAAAAAGAAGGGAAACGTCTCCCGTTTTACCCAAAAGAGGAATTCTACACCTGAAAGTAGAAAACTGTATTATTGATGAGGCATTTTTGCACTGGCTCTTGTTCAAAATCCTGGGAAAATGTATTCGCAAATACAACGATTTCAATTCCACTTGCTTTGGCATGGGTATGCACAGTTCACAAAGTAAAAGGTTTAACTTTAACTATTTAGGCAGAAAGTATTCAATTATGGACAGATACAATTTTATGTTGCTCTTGGGCTATGTCTTCACTATGCCGGATAGCTCTTGCACCGGCACGAAAACCATACCAGATAGGCCTTTTGTTCACACATGAAACGCTTTTTTCGGAACGATTTTTGTTCCGGAGTGCTGCTGCGATGCAGCGCTCATGAAAGTGAATCGTCACATCGGATAGATTGTTGTGCCACTCTCTGGGGCAGTGTGAACAGGCAATTGAACCGAACTGTAGCGGAAGTCAACAACTAGGAGCAAGGATTGAAAATCAGGCTACACACAGCATTTTTTAAACAACGATGTGCTGGAAAGTATCATCAAGATCACCTTGAAGGCCTTTCCGTTCATGAGAGCATCCTTAAGAGCTGTGAATACATTTTTCAGAGAAACCGTGGATAAGATGCCTTGCCCAGAGTGTACATTCCCGAACTTGCCGAAGCAACTATCGTTATAATACAAAAACTAGTAATGCTGAAGGGGAAATGCAGTAGTGCTGTTGAACGTCCTTGAGAAGTAATTAATTCCCCTAAATGGTATCACGCGTGGGTGAGATTAGTTCCACTAGAATATGGTTGGTTTGTAATATCTGGTATTTTTTGGAGGAATACTGCAAACACCCGCATATAAAACTGTATCAAAACCATTTTACCATCCATAATTGTACATTTTTTTACTTGTTTAGTGCCTTTTGAGGAAGCTTTTTGCTGGTTTGCAAAAAACATTCATTATAGGTTCGTTCTATTGCTCTTTTGCCTTGACAACTTTATTGGAGTCTGACAATACATAATGGACACTGTCATACTTTGGTTTTGAGCCTTAGTCTGCGTTATTTCTACTACCGTTAATTTAAACTGGCGTTTCCGACTGGAAATCTGTTTCAGTTTTCAGGCCATTATCGGTTAACTGCATGTTGGTTTCAGTTATACGCAACTTTTTACTGTTAGTAATTATATTTAATGATCTTTATTTCCCTTGATATTGATAGTTTGTTTGTTTGTTTGAGATAAAATACACAAAGCACAAACTTTTTTGACTACCGATAATATAGTCATCGACTACAGGTTGATTATACTGTGTGCTTGCAAGAGGGAAGTCGTGCTTGGTGTAAGGTTTGATGTTCCCGTTCACAGTTCCTTTTTTGTGTGCAAAATTGCACAACTGCAGTTTCCCGGCCATGTATAGCAGGACCATAATGAGAAACTTGTCATTAAATAAATGAATGTTAGTTATATTGTATAGTTGTAAGTGAAAGTTCGTTTTAGCAATGCAACAAATTAAATTGTTGAAATTCCAGGCGATCAAACCATTGTTTTGACGTCATAGGTCCTCTAAATCTTTCACTAGATTGCAACAATAAAACGTGCCCCAGAACTGTGTGATGGATAAGTGACACTATAGTCAAATGTTGAAACTGTATGCTTCACGCCACTCTATGACGTCATGATGTCATGTCCAGTCCGCCTTATGTTTCATTCAATTTGGTTTTTCTTTTTTTTTAAAAAAATATATATTACAATTTGATTGACAGGTGATTAACTTTGTGTCTGGATGTGATTGGGGTGACCATGTCCGAGTAAAGACGCACATGTATTCACTCCCGTATATTTCAGTCGAAAGTTTTTTTTTTTTTAACCAAGTCGGTTTATGGCCCAAAGGACTAAGCGAAAAACGAAAGCAAGTGGTAGCTACAGTTCAGATAGCGACATTTGTTCGCCAGAAGAAAAAAAACTGTGCAATAGCTCGTACGTGGTATTTGACGAAGACGACCAAGAATCAAACATGTCGGACAAGTTTACAGAACAACTTGAAACTATTTGCCAAACGCTCACGAGCGTCGAAAGTAGATTGCAAAACCTGGAAAATATTTTTGAGCGTGTCACATCTATGGAGAAGTCGTTAAACAGTTTTGGAACAGAGTTGAACAAGTTAAACGACAAGACGAAAGCGATAGAACAAACATCGAATGAATTGGACACAGCAATGTCATTTGCAAACTCAGACCTTGAAGCACTTAAGAAGAAAGAAGAGGCGAGTGCAAACAAAATTAAAGAGCTCGAGGATAAACTGTTGTACCAAGAAGTATACAACCGGCCAGTGAATTCCAAAGAGCGCATCGTCTTGGAAAAAAGAAGGTAGGGGAAACAAGGCCTATAATTGTTCGATTTTTAAGATTTCCTGAACGGGAGATGATTTTCAGAAAAGCGCGTGAAGTGCAGGAAGAAACGAATGTAAAGGTTTACGCAGATTACCCGAAGGAAATCAGCGAAAGAAGAAAAGCAATGGCCAAGAATGAAGAAGGCGCGAGAAGAAGGGACAACAGCTATCTTCCTGAAACCTGAACCAGACAAATTATTTATTAACGGACAATTTGTTCCTATGTAGACTGATTATTTTTGTCCTCGGACATTACCAGTAAATTTATTCATTCGATGAACTTATTTCTTTCATTGTTTAATACGGGAGTGCATGTGCAGATTTAGTCAAGAGCCTCACACTCATAGACACTCAAGTGTATTAAGGCTTGACCAGGGCATGGAAATGAGGCTATTTTCCTCTCCCCCATTTATTTGCATGAGCATTTGAAATAACCAAATGAAACTTTCGGAGATTGTAAAGGGTATTAAAAGCAAGTACCCTGCTTCATCTCGTTGCCATGGTAACTATTGTTCCTCACTTATGTAACATAATATACCATTGAAATGTATGCTATTTATTTTTAAAAACGGGGAATATTAAAATGCTTTATTCACCACCAAATTTACCATAAAATTAAAGATACATACACAACACCTACAAAACCACCTTTTAAGGATGACTACATTTGCAAAGAGTATGCCATTTATGGCGCGAAAGTCAGAGTATTCATTTCAATGCTGATTTCGTACTCGTTTTTAGTTTCTATTGGCAAATTGTAAGCTTGCTTTCTCCAGTTAAAAGGCGGTTTTGCAAAGAAAAATACTTCTTCTTTAAAATTATGTATGGTTTTCGACGATAAGTGATGCATAACATCACCCCATTTAGCAAAGTAGATTGGCCTTGAGTGCTAATCACAATACGGCGCCATTTTGTTTCATTCATCGAGTGGGGACTGGTACCACCGGACAAAAATTCATTCTACCCTACCCAACAAGGATACAAAAGCTTGTTTTCTGGCCTCCAGAAGACTACACTGGGGCTAAAATTGTCGCCAATTTCAAGATGGCGGATGAAAATCATCGTTGTTAGATGTATCTGAAGTGACATTTTCGAGAAAATAAAGATGCCAAAGTAACTTAGACCGCAGCTTCTTGTATCTACAGATCATGTTTTCTTCATTTTCGGATAAAACAATTGGGATTCTTACATTTTAGTGCATTTTTTTCATGTTATACATCAATGTACACACGTTAGATCTGTAAACATTGACTTGCCTCTCTTTACTACCGCCATCTTCTCGCCTTGCGACACCTTCTTCGTTTGAGTTTTGGCGCGAAATATGCATTACGATAACGCGCCTTGTCTCAGTTTACACATTCGTTATACATTCTTCGCTGTGGCGGATGATATTGCGCGCAAACTGCCGAATTAATGCTCCCTTAAATTTACCAAATCGAAACGTTACATTAGAAATATCAACTTAAAAACAGTTTCTTTAGAAACTAACAAACATCCTACAGCTATGTGCTTTAAGGCTGAATGTGCTTGGGCAAGAGTGTGTATTCGACAAACGAAAAAGTTGTGCTCCGACTTGAAGAAGTCCCCAGGTGAAGGCAGTGCGAAATTTGGTGCCAGAGTATTAGCTGAAAGACATAAACTCTACTCCGAACATTTTAAGGAGTATCCACAATTTGCTCTTAGCCAATATGATTTCAACCGTGTCTGCAAGACAATCGATGAAAAGATTGGAAGTTGGAGACAGAAAGGAGACAAGGAGATGTATTTATCAACATTTTCAGTGGCTAACTGGAGTGAAGGGAATAACATCACCAAGGAAATGAAAAAGGCACATTCATTATCGCACTGTAAGCCATGCACACTGTTAAACTCAAATCTACAAGCCACCTTTCCAGGTGGCAAGAAGATCATGGGAGTAAAAAAGGGCCCCCTGACAGAAATTCAAGCAGATGCTTAGAAGCACACAGCTCAGCATTCAGCTCAGAAAGGTCCCAAAGTAACAAACAAACAACTGAAAATGGTTGGACAAGTAATTTATTCCACATATGACGAGAAATGCAAAAAAAACTTTGGAAAGTCGCTCAGTGATATTCTGATCCTTGTTCCTGAAGCAGGTCTTGCAAGGAAACTTTCTCCTGTAGAGAAAAGAAAATTAAAACGAGATCAGCAAAGGCAAATGAAAACTGACACTGAGAGCAATTTGAATGAGAATGACAGTGAAGAGCACTTGAGTTCAAGACAATCCTACAGGGCTAGGCAGCACCACAGGCTGGCACAGTCATTTGAAACAACAGCCCAAGCAACCGAAAGAGCAAGAACAACACCTCCCAAAGTAAAAGAGAGGTCACATGCCCCAGCAACAAATAACATCATGGGAGACTTAGATCGGCTCTTAACAGATGTAACATCCTGGCCTAATGGTATGATAAACTGGTCTGAGAAAGCTAGGATGTACAACATAAGAACAAAAGGCCAAGACACAACACCCCCCAATGGAGGCCAGATGATCAAATCATTTCTGCAATGGAAAGAGGTCAACCTGGCCCGCTTTGAGCCTACCACTGCAGCCATACAGAATGACCCACAAGGCAAACACAAAGGTATTTAGAAATTACAAGGGCGTAATTATCACTCAATTTAGTACCCAGAATGCTAGCATCTCTAGATTTCAACATTTTCTGAGGAGTTTATCTCCAGCCCCCCCACCCCCCCCCTAATACAGTAACAAGAACAGCTATTACAAATAAACTTATTGAAAGTCCTGAAAATAAAATACACACATCCATTATATTTTAGACTGCTCTTGTCAGCTAAAGAAATAATACAGCCACATCAAATAACTATGCATAATAATAATAACATAATAACATTTCCTTAATATAATTATTTTAAAACTTACAGAGTTCCGGGTAAGACGAGCCATTAAAAAACAGAGAGGAGGGGCAGTATCAGTTCCAGTGTCACGTACCAACGCAAGCATCAGAGCAAGCATCAAGAACCTGATTGAAAATGGTACATACAATCTTGGTGTTCCTGTGGTAGAGACAGAAATATCAAAGTTAGCAGTCAGCAGTGAAGGTCAAGTGATACAAAAAAACATTGATGTCCAGGCCAGAAAAATCCCTTTTCAAGATATTAGGAAAGAGTCTCTGATAAGAAACAAGAATTTACTAAAAATTAAAGATGACAGCTACTATAACCAGTTAACGAAGGAAGAGTTAACTACAGAGCTCCAAAAAATCCATGAAGAAGTCAGTGATGACATTGACCAAATGAGATCCTGTCTTAAGAAATACCAGCGTCAAAGGCACTGGCTCCTCTGGCATGACCACTCAACTCTAGCCAACTATGGTCACATGCTATTTTGCCTGCGGGAACTTTATGATCCTGCCATACATGTGACAAGACAAGAAATGTTGGATAAGACAGGAAAAGATGTAGATGTACAAGCAACAGTGGAGGAACCTCAACTATACATCTTAGGCCAGAGTAGATCAACAGTTGAGGACCAAATGAGATTCATTCCAACACGACAGGATGATCTCAGGCATTTGAAGAACCCCACTGTGACCGAATCTGGTATTGAAGTGTGGGATGTTATGAGATTCATGAATGGAGATAACCCAGCAGCGGAGATGGAAGATGGCACACAGCATGGAGGCAACTATGGCTGCCCAGGCTGTGATGGTAACATTAATTCCAGCCATGACCTGGAGTACACCCTTCAAAGAAAATACAAAACACTTGAAAAGAAAAAAAAATTGATTCTGTCTGGTCCTGCTGGAAGAAAAGGAAACTTACATCCCTTCAAAGATATGAAAGTAAATGATATCAAAGCAGAGTTGCAAGCAAGAGGAAGATCTGGGGAGGGCAAAAAAGAGGAGTTACAGAAAGAACTATTCACCATGCTTGGAGGCACTACAAGACTACCAGCACTTCTCTACAACAGTGAAAACCGTGATGTCTCTGTTCAAGAACTGAACATTGAGAGGTATGAAGTGTTGTACTTTGAGGCCTTGCACTGTTCGATGAACCACATCAAGAATCTACTGCAAGAACTACCACACCACATCAATGACATTGACACACTCATCAAACTAAAGGAGATTCTTGCAATTCAGTTCAGCAAAGACAAAATAAGGGGCGTAGACTTCCGAAAGACCCTCATTTTTGTCACCATTGCTCTCTACCCAATGGCTACTCGTGAGGTGAGATTGCTCCTTGTTACTCTCTGTGAAATGATTGAGATCTATTATGCACAAGAGGAAGCAAGATCACCAAAGATGATCCTTCGCCTGCACAATCTGTGCTGGAGGCATGGAATCCTGTGTCGCCGGGTGCTGACTCCACCAAAGACCCTCACATCCAGGAAACTCTTTGGCCTGTACTTCCACAGCTGCATGGCTCACTCTGCCCAACTGCTTCGAGTAACGTCTCACAGGTCTACAAATGCAGAAATGTTTGAACGCCTGTTTGAGAAACTCTCAGACATAACAACAAAAACCTGGAGCAAGAGAATCGAAGATCTCTCCAAAAATGCCATCCTGCACTTGCAAGGAGAGAAGTCCAATCCCGGAAGTCAATATATTCTTAAAGAGGAGAGAGAAATCAGTAAGATGGCAAAGTCCCTTCCGAAACTGGAGAACACCATCCTGCTGAAGAGCAACCTTGAGAAGTATGCCGGTCACTGGGAAGCTCACCTGAAGCTCGTTGCAGATTTTCTAAAGCCAGGAGAAGGGGTATGGTGGAAGGAGACTGAAGATTGCATTGAATTCTTCGATGGACCAGACGAACCCAGCTTCCGACAAGACGGGCCACATCTTCACCACTTCCGTTCCAGTTCCATAACCAAAGAGCAGGAGCTACTGGATGTCTGTTGGAACAAATGTTTGGTGGACAAGGTGAAGATTCCTGCAACAAAATTGAGAGATGATAGTGGCAAATGGCAAAGACCCCCAACATGCTGTTCATTTGAGTCAGTGGAAGACAGTGGTTCTGACCAACATCATTGCATTGAACCTCACACTCATATTGAAGATGTCCCAAACAGTGATGATGAACCTGCAGAAGATGATGACGAAATGGCAGAAGATGATGACGAAATGGCAGAAGATGATGACGAAATGGCAGAAGACAATGGCCCAAGCAACATGCTGGTAGAATCAATTTCATGTACATGTACCAGTAGTGAACAACCTCAAGCAGAAAATGAAACAGAAGTTGAGGAAGAAAATCTGCCAAACCCAATTGAATGCAACAAAAGAATGAGACCTGATGACGAATCTTCACCTCAAGAACCACCGCTAAAAAGAAAAAAATCAGATGAATTGGAAACAAAGACAGCAAAAGCCCTGCAACAAGTTCTAGGCACCTGTGAAGAAGTTTTAAAGTTTGACAAACTTAAGCAGAATGTTGCCAAAAATCCCAAATCAAGGTATCACATAGAACGCTATGAAACACACCTGGCCAAGATACAAATTCTGACACTTAAAGCATACAAACATGTCTTTAATGAAATTAAAAACTGGAAAAATCATTTCAGGTCATCTATGGACAGAGAAGCAACAGAAAATGACTTAAAGCAGAGCGTTGAAATAACATCAAAGAGGAAACAGATGAGAAGAGCTTCAGAGCTACTCACACTGTGGAAGATTACTGTCCATTTGTCTTAGTTAACCCTTTATCTCTTAGGAGTGCTAAATTCCAAATACAGTCAATTTTTGTAACGTTTTCAATAAACGGAAAGTGCTTCAATTTTTAATTTGAATGGTCATACTTAAGGGTTTTATTTCAATGACTCTAAAGTTTGAACCAGCTTGTGTACCTTGAGATACAAATTAATGTCTACTAAGAGGTAAAGGGTTCACGCTTAAAATAACATATGTGATATATTAAACTGAAGTTTGATTCAAGTTAATCATGGAGACATTTTATCACAGCAACAAAATGATGATTGCTGTTCACAAATATTTTAGTTAAATAAATTAAATATAACATTATAATGGTCACTGTACTTTGAAATCATTTTGATCATGCTTGGGAGTTATTCCATAAACATATTAAGAACAATTTCCTTAACTCCTACTCATAATACTTTTTGATTCCAAAAAAAAGTAAGCTTAATTAACTTGCGTCTTTCATGAAATTTGAGATCACATGTAGCTGTTTGAACCTTTCATATGCAGTCATGTAAATGATGGTGAAATTGCTGTTGAATGTATGAATGGATTTCGGAATTGAGAAATTATTCTTGTTACTTGAAGAAAAAACAAGATATTTTGTCATTAAAAGCTGCATAGAAAGCATTCGGAGCATTGTTTATAACGGATATATAGAATTTTGCGAAAGACTACATGATCAAAATTCATCTTCTCGACTACAAAATTGCACAAACCATGTGAACATTTAAGGAGAATCTATCAGTTCATCTTAGCAATAAACAACTTCAAAACCTCTAAAAATCACGAGATAACTAAACCAACGGTAAACTTCGAAAACAAAAATAGTTTTTCACTGGCAAATCATCCCTGTTTTTGCGATGAAATGCTAAATACAGTAAGTTACGAAGTTATTGATTTCAGACGGCCGCGAAGCGAAAGCGCCACGCCATTTCACGATCGATCGAAAGGAAATCATTATAAACTGCATTTACATGAAGAAAAAGAGAAAATACACCTACCTTCGGTTGAAGAAAAAACATCCTTCTATGTAACCACCCAACAGCTAGCAAAATGAATCGATATGTCCAAGCAGTGAAGTCTCACAGATTGCATGCTTTACCAAGCGGTTCCGCCATCTTGGATAGCAAGTTTAATTTGTCAACGTTTTCCCCACGAGCCTTTGCGGGGGGGTATTGCGAGTCGAATGGTCAAGCCTTAATACACTTGAGCAGCTTTCTGTACAAATTACATAGCTGTCATTTATCCCTTTTGTGTTAAATTGTATGTCTCTTAGGTATTGTCTCTTTTTGTTTATCATATGTTTTGAGATTAATTTAAGTTTGTGTGTGTGTAAAAGCCCCTCGTTAATATATGTACAGTTTGCGGTACAAGATATTTATCAGCTTATGTATTTTTTTTTCTTTTCAATTCTATTGTCCCATTCGAAAGGGACCATGTAAATTTTAAATTAGTTTCTCTTAATGTTCGAGGGATTCGTTCATCCACAAAGAGAAAAGCTCTGTTCACCTGGCTAAATGAGCGAAAATACGACATAATTTTCCTTCAAGAGACCTATAGTACTGCGGATGTGGAACACATTTGGAAAACACAATGGAAAGGTAGGCTTCATTTTTCACACGGCTCTAATCATAGTTGTGGGGTGATGGTTTTAGTTAGAAGCGACCTTGATTTCAATCTAATATCAATAAATTCTGACGACGAAGGCCGTTCAATTATAATGGAAGCTGAAGTACAGGGCGCGCTTTTTTTGTTCGTTAATATTTACGCTCCCAATAAGACTCAAGACCAATACTGTTTCTTTGATAAATTAAATAAAAACATTGAAGATTGTGTTGTCGGCAAAGAGCATAGGATAATTCTCGGGGGAGATTTCAATGTCACACTTGACTCTGACCTTGATTGTTCTGGCGGCAGACCATTCAAAAAAGATTCAGTCAAAAATATAGAAGATCTATGCTTGGATTTTGACTTAGTAGATATTTGGCGGATACGAAACCTGGAAAGAAGGCGTTTTACATGGAGACAAAAAAACCCTTTTATTCAGAGAAGACTTGATTATTGGTTAATCAGCGACGTTTGCCAAGATGAGATCGAAAAGTCTGACATTATTCCGTCGATCAATTCCGATCATTCAGCAATTTTACTTCAATTTAATAGCATAGACAAATCAGAACATGGTCCCTCCTTTTGGAAGTTCAACGCTAGCCTGGCGGATGACGAAACCTTCGTCACATTGATAAACGAAAGAGTACCTGAATGGTTGAATGAATTTAATAATGTTACAGATAAAAGATTGTTGTGGGACTTAATTAAGTACAGGATTAGGCAAATCGCAATAAAATACAGTAAAGAAAGAGCACGCGAAAGAAGAAAAAAGATTTCTGATATTGAGGCTTCACTAAGGATATGCGAGGAAAGATGCAATGAATCACCAACCGCTGGGAATCAGGAGGAGCTTGAAATGCTGAAAATGGAATACGACTCAATTTATGAACAAATAGCAAAAGGCGCCATAATTCGATCAAAAGCCACTTGGTACGAGAAAGGTGAAAAAAGTAATAAATATTTTTTAAACCTTGAAACGCATAAGAAAGCTAAAAGCTCTGTTCGCAAAGTTTTCAATAAAGAAGGAGTTCTTATTACAGATCCTAAAAAGATTTTACAGGAAACTCATGTTTTTTATTCTAATCTCTGCAAACAGGATCCCCTCAGTCCATCTGAGGATATATTAAAATCGTTCTTAAATAATCCTAAAATACCTAAACTTTCTGATAATGACACCCGAATTTGCGATGGAAAATTAACAATCGATGAGTGTTATAAAAGTCTTCAGTTGTTTGAAAGTAATAAGTCACCTGGAAACGACGGTTTGACAGTCGAATTTTATAGAGCGTTTTGGCATATTTTAGGTGGTGTAATGGTTGATAGCCTAAACTACTCCTACGACTATGGTGAGCTATCAAATTCTCAAAAACAAGCTATAATTACCTTAATTGAGAAAAAAGACAAAGACAAAAGACACTTGTCAAACTGGAGACCAATTTCTCTTATCAATGTAGATGTCAAAATAGGTTCAAAAGCTATCGCTAAGAGATTAGAGAATGTGTTACCCAATATTATACATCACAACCAATGTGCCTATGTCAAAGGAAGGACTACTTTCGATGCAGCTAGAACGATTGAAGATGTTATGGAATTTACAGAAAGATACAACATTGAAGGAAAAATGATCTGTATAGATTTTAAAAAAGCCTTTGATACTGTGAGCCGGGATTTTATATTCCGCACGTTGTCTGCCTTTGGTTTTGGATCATCTTTTATACAATGGATCCATACTTTCTATAACAAATCTCGAGTTGCGTTCTAAACAATGGATTTTCTACTCAGCTTTTTGCAGTCGAAAGAGGGGTAAGACAAGGAGACCCTCTCTCTGCCCATTTGTTTATCATGGTTTTAGAGATTTTATGCATCAGTATACGCAATAACAAGGACATCCATGGCATTTTAGTAGACAAAGAGGAAATTAAATTAGGCCTTTTTGCTGATGATCTGACTGGCTTTTTGAAAAATGATTTCTCTCTAATAAATTTTCTTAAGCTTATAGAAGATTATGGAAGTTGCTCGGGCCTCAAAATTAACCATGAGAAATCAGAAATATTGTTATTAGGCAATCGTGCTTATACTTCACAGGAAGGCAACGCCTCTCCAGGCAATTTTCAGAATATAAAAGTCAAGAAATCTGTAAAAATATTGGGAGTACACTTCTCTTATGATTCTCAAGCCAGACATAAGTTGAACGCCGATGAATTAATTAGTTCTATTCAACAAAAATTACGAATCTGGAAGTGGAGAGATTTAACTATTATCGGAAGAATCCAAATTGTGAAAACGTTTATTATTCCTATCTTCTTATATCGAGTAAGCTTGATACCAATGAGTAAAGATTTTGTGAAACAAGTGAATACAATTATCTTCATATGGAAGGGAAAGGATAAAGTTAAGCGCTCTGCTCTTGTTAGTGAAATCGAAGATGGAGGACTTAAAGCGCCACATTTAGAGTCTATTATTGAAGCGCAAAGAATACTCTGTTGCAAGAAATTGGCTAATGATCAGCCAAGCAGTTGGAAAACAATTCTTCTGCATTATCTCAATCCTGTTGGAGGAAAATTGATCTTATGTTGTAACTTTGAATTGCAGAAATTGTCGATAAAGCTGCCGAAATTTTATGAAGAATGCTTTAAAAGTTTTGCAAAATGCTCTGCGGCAAGTTGGGGCAGTGTACAGGATTTAAATGGGAACGATCTTACAAATATGGTGCTTTGGAATAACAAATTTATTTGTATTGGAGGCAAGTCTGTGTATTTTAAAAACCTTGCAGAGAAAGGAATAATTAGAATTAAGCATTTAATATCCGATAACAATGAGCTTCTTATTAAAAACAATCGCAGGTTGAGGGAGCTGAATATTTCGCCAGTAGACGCCTTTAGTCTTATGACTTTAATTGATGCCCTACCAGCTGAATCGCGCGAGGCTCTAAGGGCAAGTTCCTATAGGGAAGATGAACCTTTTAATATACATGATGAGATCAAATTAAAATTAAATAATCAAACTGCGCCAATCAAAACAGCGGTTTCCAAGACTATCTATAGGGAGCTTCGAAATAAAATCATTACTCCACCAACTGCTCAGCAGAACTTTAATGCAAAATTTGTTGACGATGCCTTAGAATGGGAAGAGATTTACAGTTTGCCTTTTCGTGTCACCTTAGATACAAAGTCGCGTGAATTTCAGTATAAATTGCTTAACAGATGTCTTGTAACAAATGCTTTTTTATTTAAAGTTGGAGTTGCACCATCTCCGGCATGCTCTTTTTGTGGAGAAATAGACGAGTCCCTTGAGCACCTAATTACATCTTGTCATTACACTAAGAATTTCTGGGCTGAAGTTATATAATGGCTTACCAAACAAGGAATTAAAATCGCTAATTTCTCTGACAGGGATATAATGTTTGGTATTATAAGGTGCGACGATGAATTGTTCGTAAATCATGTTCTGTTAGTTGCTAAACAATACTTATATTATTGTAGGCAAAAAAGATCTGTGCCTTCAATTAGAGTTTTTAATTTAAAAATTAAAATGATCTATCAACTTGAAACAATAATTGCCAAATAAAATTTAATAGAATTTCAGCTCATCACAAAAAGTGGGGCAAATACATAACACAATAAATGTACAATCTTGTGCCGCAGCTGTACTTATACCTAAAATATTACAATAGATTATTATTATTATGAAGGGGTGTGTGTATATGTATGTGTGTGAGTGAATTAATTAACTTTTAAATTTAAATTTTTTTTTTCTTTTAATTTAATGTTTAATGTTTAATGTAATGTTTAAATGTTTTAATGTTTAATTTAATGTTTAGATGTTTAAGTGTGTAATAAAATTGAAAACCAATAAATATCAGTAAAATACAAAAAAAAATAATGAGAAACTTGTCATTAAATAAATGAATGTTAGTTATATTGTATAGTTGTAAGTGAAAGTTCGTTTTAGCAATGCAACAAATTAAATTGTTGAAATTCCAGGCGATCAAACCATTGTTTTGACGTCATAGGTCCTCTAAATCTTTCACTAGATTGCAACAATAAAACGTGCCCCAGAACTGTGTGATGGATAAGTGACACTATAGTCAAATGATGAAACTGTATGCTTCACGCCACTCTATGACGTCATGATGTCATGTCCAGTCCGCCTTATGTTTCATTCAATTTGGTTTTTCTTTTTTTTTAAAAAAATATATATTACAATTTGATTGACAGGTGATTAACTTTGTGTCTGGATGTGATTTGCTTTTTTATCTTCGTCAAGATGTTTATTACATTTGTGACCAAATGTTATTACACTTGTGACCTTAATTACATTAATTACACATTGGTGTTGCTTTAGCCATTAAACTTCTTTCAACTGTGCTTCACAAACTAAATGTAAGTGACCTGACAGAAAAAAAGAAGAGAAAGCAGAATATGCAGTTTTGTGAGTCAGTCGGTCGGCCAAGATGGCCACGCTTTTTCTTTTAGCTCAAAGAAAATGGATTAATCATCATCAATCCCAAACAATCTCGAGCAATCTTAAAGAATTCTCTTGCATTTAAAGTCTATATCAAATCTATACAGTCATGATTATTCGCGGGAGATAAAAAGAAAGCTGTAAACAACATTGTTCATGATGATTTGTACGAATGACTTCAATGGAAAATACTGGTGCATCGAGAAAACACAAGCTAGAAGATCTACCTGATCAGCCTCAAACACCGATTAAACCTCCTGAAAAATTGAGAGACGTTAAAGCTACTCCAATGAAAGATCCTGATAATAGCCCAATCCAAGCTTCAAACCAGAATCTTGAAGGTTTTGTCGCCGCACTATGGCCTTTACTCGAAGCCAAATTTGACAATTGGATAGTCCTTTTTTGCTCTGCAGAAATTCAGGAGAACTTAGCTGAGTCGATTAGCTTTAGTTTTAAATCTCAAGTCGAAGACAAGCTACATAAAGTTGAAAGTCTGATTGAACAATCAGATTCAAAAACCGACGCAAAGTGTGATGATTTAGAACAATAAGGAAGAAAAAATATTCGTCTCTATGGAATAAAGGAGAATGAGCATGAAGATACAAATAAAATTGCTATGGATGCAATTATAAAAACTTAGACATCACTATCTCGTCTAAGGATATTTGTCGTTCTCATCGTATTGGCAAGAAATCAGGTGACCCCGCCAAACCACATCAGATAATCGTGAAGCTGGTAAGACATGATACGAAGGCAGCAATTATGAGGAAACACAAGATATTAAGAGGGAGAAACCCGGCAATTGGAATAAATGAAGATCTTACAAGAGGAAGAATGATGGCAATCAAGAAGCTAAAAGAAAAAGGATCGAACAACATATTGAAGATTTGGACCATGGATGGAACAATCAACATAAAAAATAAGAACAGTCCTAATGCTATCATTTCTGTGCGATCCCTACAAGATTTTGATAAGGTCCTGCAAGACATTTGTAAGTAGCTTAAACATGCAATTTTAAATATCCTTTATTTCTCAATGCATGTAAAGATTCTTTACCAAATACACGTAATAAGTGGTACATGTAGCATGCATTTAAGAAGCTGTATACATGAGGTTGCAGTGAAACCATCTGAATCAAGAGTTATATATGTTCCAGTTAGTGTTAGTGTTAATCATCATCATCATCATGTTAAAATATACTTGAGATTAGATTTTATTAATACCCAAGATTAATCCATTCTTTAAGTCGTTTGATAGCAATAATAATTTGCAGTTATCTGCTTTGACTTTCTTGTTTAGATTTCTTTGTGATTAAGTGTAAATAAGCTTTGATGCCTGTGTTTTCATGTTCAGTTTGTTAAAAAAGAGTTTATGATAAACAAAGGGGAATTTTTTGTGACTGCTGTAAATGCTGGGTTCATTTGAAATGCATGCACGGCGCCGGCCAGATTTACTTACAATGAGTACATTGAACTATCAAAAAGTTCCGAAGATTGGTTTTGCCAGTTATGTAATATGACAACACTACCATTTAATCATTTAAATGACTATGATTTCCACCTTGCCCTAGCTGAATTTTCTTTAGGACCTTCCAAGATTATAAATATAAAGGATTTTAGTGAACTTAATATAAATCCATCAACATTAAATAAAATTACAGATGACTCCAGATACATTCTAAATGAAAATAGTGACCCTGATACTAATTTCTATAATCATTCATTAACTAATGATAAATACCTTTTAGATAATGAACTGAACAGTAATAACAGGAATAATGCCACCGGCAAACTAAACGTTTCGCACATGCAACATCTTTGACAACTGCGACCGCTAGCTTTGCGTGACAAAAGGCCCACACAAATTCAGTGGATCCTGGTGTCGAAAACAATTCAAAGAAAGGTTTTCATGAAGTTCCCTCAGCTGATATTCATAGCACTTTCATTTCGATGGCACATTCTCGTGTTAGTGTGCCGCACGTCTTTTCGACTATTACAACTAGCAAGCACAATTTGCGACGCCCGAAACTTATGTTGTCGGTTTCGTATAAAATCCTCTCGTTTTAGCTGTGGCAATGCAGCGTCTAAAGAATGGCAAATATTTTGCAAAAATTGACCTTTATTCTTTAATATTTAGAGTTGCCTTCGGTGAATTTTTTTAAACTTTGATATTGCGGAAATGATCACGGGCAACATTTTGGAAAGATATAAACATGGGGTCGTTCAGACGGTTTTTGCAATATCACTCAATTTCATATATTTACCTATTAAACTAATTGCTCTGACATATTTTTCCTAAAAAGAATATATGAAAGATTGAGTTTTTATCTCAAGCTATGCAAACTTTTAAAAAGATTCACTGAAGGAAACGCGGGAAAATCCGCTCCTAATTTTGTTGTTTGGCTTTGCTGACGTCATAAAATCGTGAAAAATCTACTTTTTAGTATGAGGCGTGCAAATTTACTAACCTTTGCGTCATCAGCGCGTGCACAGCTATAAAACTATAGAGAGACCCCTTAACTGTTGTTACCTTGTTCTCACAGATGAAGGAGAAGGACAAAGGAAAGGGAAGGTTGAAGAGTCAGCAGAAACCAACAAAACGGAAGTCACTTGGACTCACCTGAAGTTGAAGATACAGCAGAAGAACAGAAGGCACGCCCTGATACTACACTAGAAGAAGCTGGTTCAGACCAAAGCAAAGGTAGGCCAGAATTGGTTCCCTGTTAACTTACAAAATCAATTCAAGGTTTTCATTTGGGGCCAGGTGGCTGACATAACAATTCGGTCGGTCAGTGCAATCATGAAAGGTCTAGTAGTTTCACTTTGAAATAGCCTGAACAAATGAACAAAAAGGGGTTTTATTGCAGGTGTCCTTTCCCTTTCTGTCCAGTTGTCTTCTCCCCAATGTCTGCTATGCAGGCTAACTTTAAAAATAGGTACGCAATACATACAGAAGCAACAGCGCATTTCAACTTGGCGTTAAAACAATACATCTGGAGTGCTCTGATACAGATACATTATGACAATTGATCAATATTCAGCAAGAAACCAGTTTCATTGGTAACATTTATATAATCTAGAGTGTCACGCAAGAGAAATAAATAAATTCACAAAAATCGTCCTACCTGGGACGGAACAAGTTTGATCTTCTTGAATAATCGAGGGTGGTAACACTTTTGAAAGTCTGTAAGAGCTTTTGAACAAATTTTGTAATCAACATCGAGTAACGAAATGGTGGGGTCACTAATTTTTGAGGTTTTTCCTATCATCTTTCTTGTAAAGTTCAATGTTTGACTTTGCTAACAGTTGCCAGAGGAGGCGTTGGAAATCTTCAATACTTTCGGTCTCAGTGACAAAGATAAGGTGAAGATAGAAGTTGTAATTAGCAAGTTTGAAGAATATTGTACGCCGAAGAAGAACGTCACTTTCGAGCTACATGTGTTCAACATGAAGGCACAAGGAGCGGGCGAAGGAATTGACGTGTATGTGACAGAATTGTGCAAGCTTGCAAGAAACTGAGAGTTTGGAGAATTGCACGATTCTTTAACTTGTGATAGTATTGTGTGTGGTATCAGAAGGTATCTGCGGGAGCATCATGGCGGCTGGACATGTTCTCCGCGGCCCGTGATTCTTCAACTGAGAAAGGCCAGGGCAGGCTCCTTTGGTAATCTTAAAATATGAGCAGCGTTTTTCTAACAACGTTTGCTCAAGTTTAATCAACAGCCGTGCCTATTCCATTGCTTACTCTGATGTCTAAGCGAGCAAATCAATCCAGTTCAAACAGTTCGTTTGAAGCCTTCCCCAAAAAGAAACAAACATAGGAGTGATGATATGGATAGTGACCAAGAAAGCAACTCACCAATCTCGCTAAAGCAGCTCCTTGACAAGCTAAACTCCATGCAATCCAGAATGGAAAACAACTTTTGAAATCTCCATTCGCAGATCGCTCAATTAACACACGAGTTTAAAGAAGATATCAGTGGCGTCAAAAACTCGCTGAAGGAATTCGAAAAATCCCTCAACAGCGCTTGGATCTCCATCGAAGATCTTCAGCAAGCGAACAAAGCCTTAAAAGACTCGAAGAGCTCTCATCAAAAGATGTTGGACGAGCAAGCATAAAAAATTATTTGGCTGAAATCTGAGATGACCAAAGTCAAAGCTGAAAATAATAAACTCGAACCTTCCCTAAAGGAAACTCAGGAGAACCTCATCGTCCTTAAGAACTACACCAGAAACGAAAACCTGCATTTTATGAATATCCCTGAGAGTAAGGACGAAAACTGCAGACACCATGTAAGACATAATTGAAAACGACCTTAAAATCAACCCTGAAAACCACACACACACGATGATGTCTCAACTTCTTTTTAACCGCGGCCATCGCACGATTTGCAGGAAGAGAAGACGGAGACATAATATTCTCAGCGAAAAACCGACTAAAGTCCTCACATACACTCAAGGATGCTTATATCACTCAGGACTTTGCCAGAGCAATTCAACAAAAACGAGAAATCTTAATAAAGCTATGTTCGCTGCCAAAAAAACGGCCGAGATGCAAAGGCAATAAACAGAAAGCTTTTTATTGACAATAACACTTATGACATCTCCAATATCCCATCATAGTTTAGAGTAGCCTCTGTTTGATTTGACTCAATAAGCTAGTTACCAAAAAAAAATATTAGAACCAAAAAAAAAGAGTCCTGATCCGCTGGCTATTTCTCGGTATTCACTGTAAAGCTAAACCATGCAACTGTTCATGTGTTTGTATATTCGTTTTTATTTATTGTCGTCGTTCTGTGCAATTGTTTCTGCCTGTTTTGCATTGTTTTCACTGCAGATTATGCTAATCTTGCTAATTCTATACAGGTCCAAAAAGAAAGCTGTCAAACTTTCACGCCTACGCATCCCTTTCAGAAATACTTACAATGAATTTGCACCTTGACCTTGATGTTAAGTTTCTATCTCTAAATGTCAGAGGGCTGAATAAGTAAATTAAAAGGCGTTCGATTTTCAGATGGTTGCATAACCAGAAACTTCAGTTCGCATTCTTGCAAGAGACGTACAGCTCCAAAAACTGCGCGTACATCTGGGAAGCTGAGTGGGGCAGAAAAGCCTTTTTCAGCCATGGCACCTCACACAGTTAAGGTGTAATGATTCTAATTAATCCGAGCTTAGACTTTCAAGTAAATACGAGCATTTCTGATAAAAACGGTAGGTTTTTAATTCTAGATTTAGTCAATGACGAGACACATTTTATACTTGTTAACATTTATGCTCCAAACAATACCAGTCAACAGGTAGCTTTCTTCAAAGATATAGAAACCAACTCTCTGAATTTCCGCAAGAAAACATTCTGGTTGCCAGTGACTTTAATTGCACTTTGTCCTGACAAAGATGAAAAAAGTGGGAACCCAGTGTTGAAGGCTCTCGTAATTAAAGAAATCGAACATTTAGCCAACCAATACAATTTAATAGACATTTGATGCAACCGTAATCCGCAAACAGACCGATTCACGTGGAGAAACAAGTCCTTCAAAATTCAATGCCGCCTAGATTTCTTACTAATTTCGAAAGAGCTTGTTAAGCAAGTATTGTCGTGTGACATTTTAAATGCTCTCGAATCAGACCATTCCGCTATTACGCTCCACCTTAGATCTGAAGAGCTTAAGCAACACAAAGGTCCTGGGTTCTGGAAATTCAACAGTTCCTTGCTTGAAGATAATGTATACATCCATAAGCTACGCAAAAACATAGTCCTCTTCAAAAACAAGTACTGTGACATCGAGGATTTGGGATTAAAATGGGACCTAATTAAGATGGAAATTCGCGGTTTCACAGTCAAATACTCGAAAGTCATGGCCAAAAAGAGAAAAAGTGAAGAATACTCACTACAAAATAAAATGAATGAGCTGTTGAAAAAATCTGAAACAAATCCCAACAATAAGCAACTCTTGAATGAACTTTATGCTACTAATTTACGCCTACAAACAATTACGCGACAAAAGAAGCAATCATTAGAAGTAAAGCCCGATGGCAAGAACAAGGCGAACGCAACACTAGATATTTTCTCAATCTAGAAAAACGATATCACTGTAGGAAAACGGTTACAAAGCTAAGGTTGGCAACGATAAATATACTAACGACCAGTTTGAAAAATAAGAAGAGGAAAAAAGTTTTATGAATCTCTTTATAAGTCAAAACATAAATGAGCCAAATTTCTCTGAATCCACCTGTTTTGCGCCTGGAAATATGACACCTTTAAAAAGGACTTGTTTCAGTGGAAGAATGTTCTAAAGCACTGAAAGAGTAAAAATGCCAAATCTCCTGGCACAGATGGTTTCTCTGCAGAGTTCTACAAATTCTTCTGGTCCGAATTAGGCACTGAGATGGCTTCCAGTTTTACAGCGGTGATTATATTGGCGTGAACACCTAAAATATGTGTGGAATGTTTATTGTGTTGCAACCAATCACCAACGAGATCATCACACCACAGAAACCACAGGCAACGAATGGTTTCCTATCTGCCACGGAACAAATTATTTTCATTTTGTTCTAACATTCAGTCTTTTTACAAGTAAACAATTGCTTTTCCTTCCTATTTGTTTACAGTATTTGCTATAATATCGAAGAATACAGGTTTGAGCGATTTTGAAATAAATTACAAAGCCGATGCACGCGACGGTTTGGCGCGCGAGTTTTCAAACTTTTTGTAACGATCAAAATCTGTAGTTACGCCTGATCGCAAGTTACAATGTTGCAAGGTAAGCCGCTAGAGTTTTCCGATTTCCATCGCTTTGCAGCTAATGCAGTAAGCGTAAACACTTTGTTTGTAAGGTGAGGGAGATTTACTATTTTGGTAATTTATGTTTTTTTTGGTAGCTTATGTACGCGTGAGGGAGAATCGACATGTCCAACTCTACGACATGGGGAAACCTTATCCTCAAGTAATCCGGGAAAACGTTTTAGATCTTCACAACAACGGTTTTTCAATCAGACAAATAAGCGCTCAAGCATGAGTTAGTACCGGATTTATTACGAAAGTTATAAAGGAATATAATGAAAACAATTATTCTGTCCCGCGAAGGGCTCTAAGTGGACGTAGGGAGTCAGTTCTAACCGAAAATGTGCGCTCTTACCTGGAAGTTGAAAAGCTATGCAAGCCAAGCTCGTATAGTAACAAGCTACAAAGGAGATTATTGTTGGATGGTGTCAGTTTACCAGGGGAAACACCGTCAAATGCATCCGTGAGAAGGTTTTTCAACAAGGAACTCATAATGACTAAAAAGAAAATCACGCAGGTTCCTTTAGAATCAACTGAAGGTCCAAACGTTGACAGTCAAAACGCATTCCTTGCAGAAATCAGCCAACTCGGTCCCAGCAGCTTACATTTCTTCGATGAAACAAGCGTGATCCGAACCGAGGGAAATCGAAAATACGGCAACTCGTTTATCGGAGAGAGCACTTGAATATCAAAAATACGCCTCTAATGCCACCTACACGGTTAATTTACTGCATTCAGCCTTGCGTGTTGACCATTACAATATAATTGATGGCCCCTCAAACGGAAATGAATTGCTTCTATTTTTTGAAGATGTCCTAACTATGGACAACCCTGACGGGAGCGCTGTTTTAGAGAGAGGAGATACAGTTGTCATGGACAACTGGGGCTTCCATCATGGGCATTTTACAGAGGGTATGCTCCGGGATATGTTTGTCGAATATGGAGTACGTTTATTGTTTCAGCCTGCTTATTGTCCCCACTTAAACACCTGTGAACTGTGTTTCAACCAGTTGAAAACTTTCCTCCGTCGCTTTACCCTTTTCGCTCAGCAAGAAACCCGAATTGCCATCATGGAGGGTATTTCATCTATAACACAGCAAAACTGTGTAGCTTATTTCAAGTGCTGTGGTTACTTGTGACTATGACAATTGATGTGATACATGATAAGAGTCACTTCCGAGTATAAAGTGAACAGTATCAGTGTATTCATTATAAAAGCAGAAAGCAGCTAGTTCTTATAATGTTAGGGCTCATAGTCAGGCATAAGCCAGGCGCAAATACCATAGGTGCGTGTAAAATTTGGTATATTAGTAAATGATCTTTAGGATCACAGAACAAAATGTAACTACACGGCACAATGATGCCGCCACTTGGCTGCCACATCCAGGGCCATGGTGGATGACTTGGTAAAAGTAAACTTGTTATTTGGCTAAAAAGGAAAGAGAAAAGGTAAAAAGTCATCAAAAGGCAAAAACAAAATAGAAAAACAGTCTCTTCATTCTGGATGGGATAAATAATCCGTGATGACATACTCCTTTCAATCAGCTCAATGTCACGTAGGATTGAGTTTATTGTTTACTAAACTGACTTGTCAAGCGATATTGTCTGCTTTTACTTGATGTTTGAATACTTACCACAACATTACTAATTTCCCTGGAAAACGCGCGAAGAGGTCCGATACATAGTCGCTCAAATTTACAGGAAAGTGTCCAATGACTTCATTTGAAGCGCTTCGAACGGCAATCGCTTTCGCGTCGTTCGAATTATTCGTTTCTGGAAGGCACTCGTAAGTATCTCCCACGCTTACAGCATGTTCGTAGACGTGTTGCCCTTTCATGACACAGTTGTTTATCACAACTTTGCGCTCATGTTATTTCCTTATTAGAGAGTCCACTCGATCGCTTTGGAAAAACAACACTGCGTGACTAAACAAACAAAAACAGAGGAAAATGCCAGAGAGCTTTGACAGCTGTCAGCAAGTCTAATTTTAATTCCCGCCTTTATCGCGTATCTAAAAATACCGTATGTTGCAGGTGCGTGGGAGAATTGCTCTAAAGTCTTGTTCAGAAGAGTTCTGAAGAATACGGAAATGTCAGAAGTAAAACAGTGGCTTATGTCAATTGGAATACCAGGAATAGAAAGATTGGCGGATGAATTTGAATCCCGGGGATTTTCGACTCGCAAATCCTTACATCTTCAAGATGGCGATGTCGACTACATATTCTCGTCGCCAAAACATTTGCTTCTCGCGGAGAAGCGAGCACTGGACCACGAACTGCGACAACTTGAGCTTAAAACACAAGAACCTGGCAGTACTGCACATTTAATGCCGAAGCAGTTGCAGTTTAGCAGTAATGAACCACAAACTTGGCCAGCCGAAGGAGAGACGGCAACTGCATCAAACTCAAGCAGTACTACCACATGCAAGATCGATTCTCCTCTAGACCGCCGTAAGCAAGAGCTTGTTGAAAATGTCAGTTTTTTGGAGGCACAGATTTCAAGTGCAGAAGACCACTTGGCAAAGCTTAAAGATGAAAATGATTTGCTCCAAACCGTTTCCCGCGGAAGAATTTGTAGTCACTGTCATCAGTCTGGCCATAACAGGAACAATTGCCGCGAAATTGCATGTGATTCTCACAATAAATGTAAATTAAAAGACAAACATCCAGAACTGAGAAATTAATCAGTGAAACTCAAAAAATGCTAACTGTGCTCTGGAGCAATTTATGTTACAGCTTCAGCGATCGCGCGGGAATTTTTTCGCCGTAATGCGTCCACGCTTGAAACGCCTGAATCCAGTAAAATATCTGAATCGTCAACAGCTTGATAAAGATCTGCTTTACCTTCATAAAGCGCTCGAAAACAAAGTACCACCGGAATCAGAGGATTGGCGCTTACCTTACCTGATTGACAACTGTAAAGGCCAAGTAAGTTCTTTCAAGGAAAGTGCTGCGTTACTTCCCATTTCTTTGCCTGCTAATCCTCCCGAAAATTCATTTTATAATGGTTTCAGTGTAAACAACGGGTCAAATTCAACTTCAAGTGTGTCAGTAAGATTCCACCCATATCAATTGTAATTATTTTAGGCTTATAACACCTGCGTGACACAGCTATATAAGTTGAAATGTTTTGTATGTCATTATGTTGTTGTTACTTTCACTTGGAGCCGAGATACATCGGCAAAGGACATAAACGTTGTGTTTTTACACTGATACAGGCGAAAGTGTTGCAGATACTTTTTTTCTGTCACCCTACAAAGTTGTACATGTTTCCTAGTCTCATACGTGTAACTAGCAAGCATAATCATGAAGGTTATAATAAAGTTGAAATTCGAGAGTTGTTCTTGTCTAATTCTTCTTAGAAAAATACAATTTTTTAGATATGCATTGAACAATATAAAGCCGTTGGGTTGTAACATGTGAGCATTCGGACATTTTATACGGGGATTCTTTTGGTAAGAACTGCGATCGGAGATAATCATATATTTTTCTTTTGCGCGCAAAATGTGCTAATTGGGACTTGAAGTCTTCTTGGCTATATCCACTCATAACTAGCTTCCTATAGCATGTAATCCCCCAGATATTAAATGCGTAAATGCTTTCAGAGAAAAGCAAAATTATATTTTGGAAGGAATACCGAAAATTGGACTGTTTACTTTGCGTGATGTGACAGTTTGCGACCTTGAGATCAAGGGACTTCTTCCAGCACAGTAGTTCGAAGGTTCAAACGTTAGTCCACACAAATCAAATCCCCTTGTTCTACAAAAAAAATATTAGCAAGGATAATGCTATCAGAAACGAAAACATCACGATTGTTCATTTTGCCTTATTGTCTTCATGTGATATGCCGTTACATGGTAAGCTGGTCGCCGTCGCGTCGCGTTGGCTTCTAAAACTTTTCTTTCTAAAATCGAACGATGTACTGGATGCGGTCCTCGGCACTGATCTTGGGGAACTGCTGTTTTTTAAATTCCTAATAAAGCAGTATGTATCCTTAAACAAAACGAAAATAATTTGTTCCATGACCGATAGGAAACCGTTCGTTGCCTGTGGTTTCTGTGGTGTGAAGATCTCACCTGTGATTGGTTGCAACACAATAAACATTCCAGACATATCTTAGGTGTTCACGCCAATATAATCACCGCTGTAACCATGCCTTCTGATCAGGAACCCTCTCTATAAGCCAAAGACGAGGAATTGTATCGTTGATCCCTAAGAAGAACAAAGATAAAACTTTGCTTGATAACTAATAACCCCGTCAGCCCGGCCGCCATGAATAAACATGAGTGTGCCATTGTCAGCGGTCGTGATTTTTGTTGCCAGGCAACTGCACGACACCATCAAGTACATATATATATATATTTTTTGCTCGAATTCTAAGGCCGGCTCAAGAGGGATGACAATTTTATTAATCTCAGTAAGCTCAGGACTTTGGCCCTCGCTTCGCGAGGAATTAATTCAAGACAAGCATTTTAAAAAAAAAACAGTATTGCTATTTTTCTAGATTTCCGAAAAGCATTCAACACCATCGAATGGAACTACCTTTCTGCTGCCAAACATGCGTTGAATTTTGGCCCTGACCTATTAAAATGGTTTCAAGTAATTTACCATCATGTATCCAGCTGTGTTCTACATAATGGACATGTATCCGACTTCTTTCGTCTTGAACGAGGTGTAAGACAAGGGCCCCTTGTCTGGTCTCCTTTTAGTTATTGGAATCGAGTTATTCGATAGAGCCCTAAAAATGGACACAGATATCAAAGGCATCAAAGTAGACCAAAAAGAAATAAAAACCACACAATATGCTGAAGACACCACAGTACCGGTAACTGACTGTGACTCGGTTTTAAAACTACTGATACTTTTAGAGGAATTCAGACAAGTTAGTGGATTAGAAATTAATACCAGAATAACTGAAGTCATGTGGTTAGGCACCTGGAAAAATCGCACAGAGAAATCCTTCGGATTTAAATGGCCACATGAGCCTGTTCTTGCCCTCGGAGTATACTTCTCTTATGATCTTGAACACGCAAATGTACTTAATTTCGAAGAAATTATAACCGTACTGGAAAGAACACTAAAATCTACAGTGCATTATTATTGCCAATGCCGAATGGTCTTGCAGAGAAAATCAACAAAATTATCTTTCACTTCATTTGGGATAACAAACCTGCAAAAATAAAAAGAAAAACTATTGTTGCTGAAAAAAGACACGGTGGTTTAAAGATGGTTGACTTCGTATCAAAGATTTACTCGATGATGACTTCAATTTCTATCACTAGTTGATCAAAAGCAAAACTTAACCTTGAAATACCCTTCATTACTTTTTTCGGTTTATTAAATGCCATCCCAAGAAAATTGAAAGTAAACTTATGCAACACGCTTCAGGTACAACCTCTTTTAATTCCATCCACTAAAAGTGAATATTTGACAATACTTAGCAAGTCCTATTCGGTTCCAACTGCTGAAAGTAAAATTTAAACCATGCCTTCACCACAAGACTTAAAAAAACGGAAATATGCTTCCTTTCCGAGGCAAGAACCAAAGCTTATAATCTTCCAGGTCAAAATTATTCACAACATCCTTCCAACGCAGTCCAGTTTGTTTCGCGCAGGTATAAAGGACAGCGATATTTGCCCGCTATGCGGCTCCGAAAGACAATCATTATTGCACATGTTGTTCACCTGTAATAATTCCTACACGTTTTCGAACCTTTTTACTCAATGGTGGCAGAAAATATAAATCTCTCTGAAAGCGTGATTCTGTATGTAGTAAGGGAGCATATGTCTAACAAAGATGTCCCGTAGGCTTTTGATGAAGAAAGCGGGCAACTAGTCTAGTTATGTTCTTTGGAGCCTTAGGAACCAGAAAAACTTTGTTGCCAATCTTGAAAATCGCCGGAAGGGTACTTAAGGGATGTTTCAAAATGACCCATGGATTCCAGCATGGAAACGAGGCTGAAAACCTAAAAGAGGTCATAAATTCTCCCCAAATCAAGGAAACATGCCCAAACTTGGCAAAAATATCAAGCTAGGTGTTCTGAATCCAACAGATTGGTTTTTGCGTTTAAGGAGGGTCACGTGATCGCTCTAGCATGGAAACGAGGCTGCAAAATACAAGTCTGCAAAACTTTTGAAGAAATCAATGAATTTCAATTAAACTCACCAGAATTATTAATGGGAGACGACGCTGTTCGATAAAATCTATTATTTTCTCCATTGGGGGTCACGTGATCGCTCTAGCATGAAAACGAGGCTGCTGCCGTACACCGTAAAACATTATCAATCAAGTGGGTAGGATGGAATTAAACTCCAACCTTCAGTACGATATGATGTTTTTAAACAAGCATAGATGTCAAATTGACACTTAATCAAAGGCTCCTAAGAGCCAACCCGTGAATAAGAAATGCTAACGCGTAACACAAGATTGCAATATTGTTATGTTTTCACTGACACGATTCAATATTTTTTTAAAAATTAAACGTAAGGATTTTTGACAAACGCAAAAAGAAAAATACAGTACATCACTTTCATAATGTTCAGTCCGATGAAGAAAGAAAAAAAAGAAAAAGAAATAAAAAAAAATCGGTATGAGTGAGATTCGAAACTGGGGCCTTTCGGCTGTTAGTCCGCGCTTTACACCATTCGGCCACCATGGTCACTGACTCGAAACGGGATAAATTTTATTACTTCAAGGTAGATAAGCATCAAAATGCGTGTCTCGGTTGAAAATTCCTTTTAGATCGACTTTAACGTTGCATTCAAGACTCCAAATGCGGAACATCTTTAAGCTTGTTGTTCTTTATATTCGTTTACAACAATTTAGTTATTGTTATCGCTAGATTCACGCTGTTCTTGTTACAAAACGCATTCGTAACAAATCATTACGTCACTAAGTTTACAGCTGATGAAAGGAGTGAGCGACTCATTTGCATATCTGTCGCCGTTACCGATAACCCGTTCATTACGCATGCGCGTATATTTACGGGTTAAAAACTGAATATTGAAAACTAATTTGTTTGCATGGAAACGAGGCTGACTTAAAAATTACCAAAAAAATGATCAAATGTCTTCTCTCACTAAAAATCAGTGTACTCCGTACAGTTCTTTTTGTCTTTGAAAAAATGCATAACTTAAAGGGAAACAAATCTGCAGGTCAATGAACAGTTCAGAGGACTAGGCTCTAGGCACTCTGTACCTGCTGGTCAGCAGGCATTTTCATCAAAGTAGCTCCACATTGTTATGACACAATTGCGCACTATCGGGGCGTTCATGGAAGACAGCGGTACTGACATGTGCTGGATTGAAGCTGATATCTATGGTCCGTCTACAGTGAAGCAGATCCTTGAAGGAAATCATGTCAAGAGGGGAGAAGCAGCACACATTGTTACCCTTCAAGCATTATTTGTCCTTTACCTCAAGGCATTCCTTCAGAGTTCCCATATGAATCCAAAGAGCTTGGAATATCTATCGAGGAAAGTTGCTGACGCATGTAATTGAAGAGAGCAAACGCGGAGTTGGTGACGGCAGTTGAGAGCCAGGTTCTTGTGGAGATTCGGCGTGTGAGAAGAGAGAACAGCCCAATGTTCAAGGTGACGAAGCAGTATATGAAGATGGTGATGGAAATGCTCCAATTCATCGGAGCCGTACGCATAGCTGACTGGGAATTACACTTCCAGGTCGTCTGAATTATGCTAGCATGATTCCACTTTATCTAGCGGAGATGGATTCTCTGCCTACGATTGACCCAGATATCTATGCTGAGTTCCTTTCTGGGAATTGGGTTGTCAATAAGAACCCCAATGTACCATTCTGTGCACTTGGTGCAGATCATGGACTCGAGCATGTCAACAGGTGCATGAAAATTAACGGAGGTTTAGTAGGAATAATCCTTAACCCAGCTGCACGAAGTAAGTTTTTCCTTATTACACCAGAGATGTCCTGAATGTCAGAGCAAGCGAAGGAGATGGCAGGAGTGTCGTCTAAGACACAAACACGGCATCATCACCTGTACTCGAAAGAGAAGACAAGAACATCTACACCCTGATTAATACTATTGAGACCTTCACCAACCCGCTCACAGACGAAGGCACTGATGTGTACGATCTCGTCACTAAAGTAGTAATGCCAGAGAAGATCAAGCATGATTTATGCAGTCAGAATGTTATAGGTCAGACACTTTTCGATACGTTTGTAAAGGAGCGCATTCAGTCAGGAAAGATCAATAATTATATGGTATACGATGAAGAAGTGCAAGTTGTGCACATGGAAGAGTAACGCAAAGAAAGTCAAAGTGTCCACAAAGGAGAAGGTGATTGAGCTACAAGAGGACAGATCCCTGTTTGCCAGGATGATGATGGTTTACCGCACTCGCCCACAGATTGTTGTCAAGGAGGCAATAGTAAGTAAGTAAAGTCGCGCACCCGAGCCAGAAGGCTCATAACGGCCGGAGCTTAAACCCGGTTTCTATAGCATGAAGCGACTAGGAATATTGCTACTCCCCCCTGGATGGGATGCTAGTCCATCGCAGGGTTACCCCCAGCATTTTGTCGCCGGTACCCATTTATACACCTGGGTGGAGAGAGACAGTGTGGAGTAAAGTTTCTTGTCTAAGGAAACAACACGACGACAGAGACCAGGCTTCGAACCACCGACCTTCAGGTTGAAAGTCTGACGCGCTAACCACTACACCACCGTGCCGAGGAGGCAATTTGTGTATATGAATTCGCTCTAGTTCCAAGATCCATGTTTGCTCCAGATGGTACTATGCTACGATGTTTTGCTAAAAGCGCTCTTATGACCATACTTGAGAAGCTTCCGCCTGTATCATCTTCCCAGAGAAGCGATAGCTTATGACCAATGATACCTACAGATGGTCCCAATTTGACAGTTCTCATCATTGATGGAATGGCGGAGCTACATTGTCTTGACAAGCCAGAATGGGTCAAGAACTGCGCCCAACTAGCGGATCACTTCATCAACACAATGGAGAAGAAGTATGGAAAGAGGGATGAGGTTCGTCTGATATTTGATAGATATGATGTCACAATGTCATTGAAAGAGGCCACAAGGGATAAAAGGCATGGAGGCCAAGACCCCATCTATTATTGTATCACGGATCCCGCCAACATCTCGAAACTACCAATGAAGAAGCTTCTTTCCCACTCTAAGACGAAGAATGACCTGACTATCTACCTCGCTGGCAAATTCATCAGCCACCTAAGCGGAGAGAACGGAAGGCGGTTTGTAGTGTCTTGGGGAGGTACATGCCAGGCAACCCATAAAGTTGTCACACATCTCGAAAGCAGCCAAGGAAGATCGAAGCTGACACGAAGATAATCCTGCATGCCGTTGATGCTACATCAGATGGTGCAACAGAGATCCGAATCTATTCTCCT
This sequence comes from Cladopsammia gracilis, assembly GCA_022457155.1. NCBI lineage: Eukaryota > Metazoa > Cnidaria > Anthozoa > Scleractinia > Dendrophylliidae > Cladopsammia > Cladopsammia gracilis. The sequence continues at coordinate 187,451 of JAJGOT010000724.1, forward strand.
GACACCGATGTACTGGTTCTTGCTTTGCGGCGGTATCCAGAACTATGTAGCAATGTTTCGTTCGCCACAGGAAAAGGGCATAACCACAGAACAATCATGCTAGAGCCAATAGTTCGAGCTCTCGGGCAAGCTAAGACATCTGCTCTTCCGGCATTTCATGCTTTCAGTGGAGCTGATAACACTGGTAGCTTCGCATACTATGCAAAGCCGCTATGCTGGAAAGCATTCCAAAATATCGATGAAGACGTCATCAGAGAGATGGCAAAGCTTGGCACAACACTCAAACCATCAGATGACACCATAGCAGCTTTTGAAAAGTTTGTCTGTAAGATATATGCCCCGAAGACCTCCATTACAACTGTCAAAGAGTTAAGATGGTTTCTCTTCAGAAGGAGGCAAGCTGAATCAGAAAAGCTGCCGCCAAGTGAAGGTGCTCTTCCTGAAGCGGTTCTGAGAGCCCACTATCAGGCCATGGTGTGGTACAACGATGTTGTAGCAAATCCGGATCTACCATCGCCTGAGGGTTATGGCTGGAACAAGACAGATAATGCTTGGTGTCCAATAATGACCAGTGTTCAACCAGCACCCGAAGCAATCATCGAACTGGTCAGATGCGGCTGCAAAACACAGTGCGCCACAAACCGCTGCCAGTGCAAGAGAGCAGGACTTCCGTGCACGGATCTACGTGCATGCTACGACGAAGAACCATGCCAGAACGCGTTCAATGAAATCACGGATGATGATGACGATTACAGCGAGGGTACGTCCCTTGAGGTGAGATAGCTTATTGATAAATACGTAGGAGCTTGTTCCTATAAACGCTGATATTATGCTATTGGATTTCTGATTGCACGATTAGGCAATTGTTCAGACACAGTAACCGGAATAACAGTAAATCTTATTTTTTGTAAGTAAACACCATCCACTAACTACACATAATTACATGTATGGCAATAACTAATTTCAAATCTCTTATATTTAATCATTATTTTATGGTATACAGCAATTCTTTCATTTGAACCTTATATAGCTGAACAGTCTCGTTTCCATGTTAGGTCACTCATGTGGGTAATATTGGAATGGTGACTACAAAGATGTGTACTGTATACATGTGGCCGGTTTTACCGCAGTTCTATCCAGTCCATTGATTGTTCAACCGTGTGGAGGACAGCAGTCTCGTTTTCATGCTAGAGCGATCACGTGACCAATGAGCAAAAACTAATGTGTTGGACTCAGAACACATAGCTTGATATTTTTTTGCCAAGTTTGGGTGTGTTTCCTTGATTTGGGAGAATTTATGACCTCTTTAAGTTTGCAGCCTCGTTTCAATGCTAGAGTGATCACGTGACCCCCCTTAAAGGCAAAAACCAATGTGTTGGATTCAGATCACCTAGCTTGATATTTCTGCCAAGTTTGGGCGTGTTTCTTTGATTTGGGGAGAATTTATGACCTCTTTTAGGTTTAGGCAACAAAGTTTTTCTGGTTCCTAAGGCTCCAAAGAACATAACTAGACTAGTTGCCCGCTTTCTTCATCAAAAGCCTACGGGAATACATATATGCTCCCTGACTAATGGCTCGCACGAAAAATCGAACTGGTCAAATATGCTGAATTGCGCCCTCATCATTGCCAAATACCACAATTTTGGTACAAGTGTGTGCAATGGCACCTTACACTTTGACAGCTTTCTTTTATGCCTGAAAAAATCTCTGTTATGCGAACAATAGCAGTTGCAAATAACAAAAAGGAACTATTTCTAAATTCTTGGGCATCCGTTATAATTTGTACGCACATGTTTACCCTAAACATCTCGTTCAGGTGTGCATGTACGTGTGTAACTGGAAGTGTGTATGTATAAATTATGTGTAAACTTTTATGTTGCTGTTATTTAAGAATAAAAAAATAAGTAACGAGGTCAGGAAACGTTTCGAGTAAAAGATTTAGATTTAGAGTGAGCAGTCAAAACGTGCAAGTCATCTGAAATTACTGACAATCAGTTCAAAAGCATTGTTGTGGTTCAGGATGACTGGAAGGTGCACGGTGTAAAAACTGAAACAAAATACTCACCAGGAAAACTGAACGGGGCCAAAGGAAAGCGTACGAAACAAACAAAGAAGCCTTTCAATCCTAGAAAATGCCCTGCCTATGGTCAGATTTGCCACAAACGCAAACAAAGGAATCATTACTCCAAAACATGCCGGTCCAAGACAAAGGACAGCCCGAAAGTAAGTGAATGCAGATTAGATGATTTAGACACAGATGAATTCTTTATTGGGGTCTTGGAGAGCAAACCACCCATACAGAAAGATTAGATGCAAAGTGTTGTGATCAACAAACTCCAGGTCAATATGAAATTAGACACTGGTGCTCAATGTAGTGTTTTGCCATACTCACTGTACTGTAAACTGACATGTTTAAACATATTTTCCTTTTCAGTAAAATCGGTCAAAGTTCTTTTCTTTAGGCCAGCAGAAATCCGCATTTTTTCAGTGAAGTGATGGAACTTTAAACCCTTTTGTCGCCAACAGGCCTGCAGGCACCTACTTAATCCAAAATTTGACACAAATAATCGCTTCCTGTTTGGCGTAAAATGCTGTAATTCACCTGGAGAATTCCTTTCTTAGGTATCTTCCGATTTCATTCCTTTTTAACCTGTGAATATTACGTTAATTACCACTCACACTTATAGTTAGTACGAATGCGTTTCACAACTGAGAACTTGAATCGCCGCGTTAATCCAGCGATAACAATAACTAAATTGTCGTAAATGAATATTAATAACAATAAGCTTAAAGATGTTTCGCATTTGGAGTCTTTAATGCAACGATAAAATCGATCTAAAAGGATTTTTCAACAGAGACGCGTTTTGATGCGTATCTACCTTGAAGTAATTAAATTTATCCTGTTCCAAGCCAGTGATCACGGTGGGCATATGGTGTAAAGCACGGACAGTTAGCCGAAAGGTCCCAGGTTCAAGTCTTGCTCCTGCCATCGTTTTTTAAGTCGTGAATACAACTTATCGCCGTTACTGGAGAAAAGTCACTCGCTCATCGTAAACTTTATATTAAATTTATATTAAATTGTTCATGTTACACTTCAGTAATAGCATACATGGAGTACATAAGAGTAAACCAAGTCCGCCATTACTGTCGTTGTGTTTACTAATGTTCAATGAGATGAAACATCGGTTTGGGAAAACTTTGGGGAACTTTTTCTTATTATTATTGTTTGGCAAGGATATCCGACAATAATCAAAGAAAAGGTAAGTTTGTCCCGTAATTTTCATTTTCGCTAGTAAACAGATTCCTTCGTGTGAGGCTGACAAACATTGCCGAGCTGAGATTGCACTATACGGACTGTGATTCATCTTTAAAACATTGTTGATAAAATTCACAGTGAGTTTTACTTGCCACGTGTTTGCTATACGCTCTGGAGAATAACCCAGGACTCTTTCAGCTACACATTAAGGTTTTAGAGGTCCTTCTTTGGGAAAAGATATTGGTATGTGAATCTGCAACATAAGGGAAGTAGTCATATTAAACATGTACAATCTAAGAGGACCCACCTTGTTTAGGGTAGGAAAAGGTCCGATGGTTGTTTCATATTCATGACTTGGCTTGAAGGAGCCTTTGATTTTTTCTTTTTTTGTTCTTCAGACTGAACATTATGAAAGTGATGTACCGTATTTTTCTTTTTGCGTTTGTCAAAAATCCTTAACCGTGTCAGTGTGAAAACATAAGCTCACCGCGTTAGCATTTCTTATTCACAGGTTGGCTCTTAGGAGCCTTTGATTTATAACAAAATCTCCAGCGAAGCATGCGAGTGCTCCGTTTGTAAATTTTCTTCAAAATCCTGCGGAGCGAACTGAATGCAACGAGAACGCACTCAACCAATCACAAGTGACATATTTTGATGCTTGACCAATCAGGAGTGAGTAATTTTGACATAAATTAAGAAAAAAAGACCCTTAACGGCTTCCGACAGATCTCCGAGGTATTTCTAAGCCGGCAAAAGTTGACCCAAAGCCTTCCGAAGATAGATGAAGTTAACTGGAAGACTTCCAAAGAATTTACGTTATCGGAAGGTTTCCGAATACTTTCGGAAATTTTCCGAAGATTTTTGGAATATCAAGGGCACTGCTCACTGCCTAAGATAAGATCGTAACTTCCTCTATGTAAATGTTTTCAGGTATTATAGTATAGAGGGCATAATTACTGAATGCTGATTGGCTGATGGAGAGGGCATTTGATTTTCTTCGTACTAAGTAATGGTAATCTTACGGTTTCAAGTTCAATTTGTGATTTATTTGCATGAGTGAGTTTTTCAAAATACTCAAAATGCACGAGCCGCTTCGGAAAAAATTCCGAATATTTTTTGAAAATTATCCAAATGCTATCAGGAGGTTGCACAAACATTTCCGAAGGTTGCACAAACGATTCCGATCATTTCCAAAGATTCCCCGAAAATTTCCCAGATAGATCCGAATATGTTTGGATTATAGACCAACACCTTATAGTTCATTTGACAGGCAAACGTGGTAGCAAACATCTTGGATTTGTAATTTGCACTGGTATTACACTTTTGCACTGGTGTTACACTTTTTGAACCGGTGTTACACTTGAACTGCACTGCTCTTAGCCAATCAGCATCGAGTAATTTTTTTTATGTGTATTGTTACTTCGGAAAATGTATGTTGCTTAGCATATGAAACGTTAAGTTTATTGTAAAATGCGTCACCATGTTTATCGCCGCTGTTTGGGTTTTATTTTTTGCATGTATGTTTAGTGTAACGTTACTGCCTGCCTGTTACCACTCAGGGAACCAATCAGAAATTATGCTCCTTTTCATGGACCAGACTGTTACTGAAAAGAGCAGTAATAAAAACAATTATCAGGAAAAGAGAATAAAATATGCCCACACTGATCATCTCATTTCTTTTTCACAGCAAAGATCAAAAGGCTGACGGGAACACAGTTGAAAATGGTACGGGATCAACACCAACTCACAAAAAGAGAGAGTCTGCACGTGATATTAACTCCATCAGGTATAAATTATAGCTCGGGGGAAGGGGGAAATGAGTGAAATGGCTAAAAGAAAGTGATGGGAACGAAAATTTGCCTGCCCTATTAATTCTTTCTACAAAAAGGGAGATCCTACACCACTTGCCTAGATTGGCCTCTGATATATAAAGGACTAAGTCATTGAATAGAGAACTAATTTTGGATTTTTTGTGAAATTGAGAGAAAGGGAGAATAATATACACTGACATTAATTAATCCAATCTTTCTTACAGTTACATTCCAAAAGCTAATGCAAACAAAGCTGAGGATGGTACAGGTTCAGCACCAAGTCACAAAAAAAGAAAATCAGTGAGTGATGCCAATTTTGACAGGTGTGAAAGATTCCTTGTTTCAAAGTCACCTTTTATTTCATTTATGTGAAGGTAAAAGGGTTAATATTCATTATCCGGGCAAAATTTTTGCTTTTACAAAAAAAAATTATAAATGCACGCAAGTGAAATCAGCGATTTAGCATGAGTTAGTGCCATTAACATAAAGGGACTGAAAGCTTGTTCTCGCAGATGCATGCCTGCTCTTTATAACAGAAAAAGCAGGAAACATCTTAGTCTTTTGAATAATTAGACTCCATTCTTCCAAACATGAACTTCTATTAGTAACAAATTCACAGGACCAAAATGTTGTACGTTTCAATAACTATATACTCATATATACAGAAACAGTGGCGTAAAGATTGATGTTGTTGATCTTACTTGATCCTCAAGTTCCACATCAGCATGCCAACAGAATGTCTTGGCCAGAGATAAGGTAATATATCTCATGACTTCTCAAAATCAACATCTCTAATTCTTTTATAAATAACACGTCTTTTTCATACAGTAACAAAGTTGTCATTGTAATAAATGGCCAAGATTTATTAGCTCCAGTGCAGGTAATTCATATCTGAGTCGGCTGAAATTTAATGCAGTGATAACTTTTGCTCCTGATCAGTTTGCACTACTAAATATTGCATGGAGAGTCAGGGGGCCATTACACAGCTTTTATGTCCTGGCCATTTTTTATTTTATTTATACACTACTAACATCAAGAAATTGTCCTTCCGACTGTGAGGAATTTTAAATTATTCTTTTGCTCTCCTATCTTGTCTTATCCGGCATTCAAATTCTTAGGAAGTTCAATAATGCCAAATTCTATTTTTTATTGTTTCTACAACAGAAAAGAAAGGTATCTTGTTTGGGGTTAGGTTCACCAACACAGAGAAAACACAGTCAAGATGGTCTGTCAGATATAGCCTCTAACAAGTGTCAGGTGAGTACCTCTCAAAAAAGGGAACAAAAACAAGATGGTCGATAAGCTATGAGCTTAACAATAGTGTGAAATTTTAATAGCCACAGACTGTCGAACAATAAAGGGATCTTCCTAGAAAAGCTCAGTAGACCTTTCTAATATCTCCTACCATTATATTCGAATTAACAGATACAAAGAGTAAATGTAACAGATATAATGGACAAAATAATAATAAAAACATTTCGACATCAAATACAGTTTTGATTTGGTATTTCAGATCATTACTGTCCATTTTCCCTTCCTGTAACAAGTCATGGCATTTGCGTTATCTTTGAGAACACGTGCAACATGCCTTACCCAGCAAAATGAAAATGACAAATTACTGCGTTTACTTGTTATTCGGAGTTACAATTTTCCCATGTTTTTCCCTTCTAGGCACTATTAATCTGGGGCGGATCTAGGCAGATCTAGGTGAGTTCAGGGGTTCAATTGAGCCCCCTAAATTAAAACAGCTAACATCAAAAACTTGTAAAAATATAAAATAAATACAGAATAGCATTTTAACTTTAAAAATTGAGATATTAGAATGCGCTGACTTGGCCTCAGAATGGTGGAAATCGCTTTTCCGAGGACTTGAAATTTCAAAATTTTCCGGGGGAGGATACTTCCAGGACCCTCCTACAGGAGGGGATGCTTTCGGCAGCCCCCATCATCAAACCCCCTCTGCTAAAAACCTGGATCTGCCCCAGATTAATGGACTACCTGCTTACAAAACAACTTCAGCTGATTGTCAATGAGAGAAATTTTAAATATTTGCGTCAGTCAAAAAGTTCCTCATGGAAAGATTTGTTCAAGAATTCCTTCCATGGTGGACCAGAGTGCTGTGTTTGTTGTCGATTTGTCTGTAGTTGATTACAAAGACTTGGCAGCTGATGACTGTGGAATTTATGGCCACCACTCCAGTCCTTCTGAAGCAGTAAAACTACACCTTGCTGACGACAATGTTGTGGGCTTTCAGAAAGTTTGTAAAAGTGAGGAGACAACTCTGAGCCTATTTATTGTAAGAAGGCAGTATAGCTGGCATAGTGTAACTGACGCGTACTGGCGGCTTATAGTGAAGGTTAAACACAACGGTAAATTTCTTCACTACGCAGTGGTCTAGTACATTGTCAATACAAGTGACACTTTTGCGCTCTTTGCAACACTGCACAGTAACTGCAATTCATCTGAACCTTATCTGAGAACCAAGCCCAGCATACTAGCTAAAATACAGAAAATGGTTCAACCGGTAGCGCCAAACACATCATTAGCCAGATTAAGTGACAATGGTGACATCGACACAATTCCCTCCGCATCCTACCTCCCATGTGATCGACAACAAGTTTGCAACCAATTGAAGAGGATCGATGGAAGGACCAAATCCAGGAATGCTGGACCGAGCAAAGCTCCATGCCTTACAAAACTGTTGACTTTACAGCAATCGGGAACATTTCTGAAAAACGTCAGTCTTTCATCAAGGCAAGACAAGAAAGGCAACAGTCATGCTGCACCCAATACGTTTGCTGCATCAGATACCTGCCTAGGGTGGGTCAAGCGCTTCTGCTCTGGTGTCGGTGCTCAAGCAGTTGCCGGACTTGACATGACGTACAAGCTCGGGCCGTTTTACCTGACCACACTTACTTTTCCAAACCCAATGTTTGTTTATAAAAACAAGGAAGGCAGACACCCAACCACCTTGGCGGCCATAATGACCTCAGTTACAAAGGAAGAACGCGAGTATAAGTATATGGCCAGATGTCTCAAGGCTGAGGAAATCAAGTCTCTGACATATGGAACAGGTGGCGAATGTGCTTTAGAACATGGATTTGAAAGTATTTTTTCAGTAAAAGATGGCTCCTCGGGCGAATACATCCATTTGCGTTGTTTTGACCACGCCAAGGGTGACATTTCTCGCAAATTAGAGTCCGTTTAAGTTAGCGGTGAGCAAAGGAAGATCATAGTTGAAATACTTGGAACTGAGTACAACGGGAAAAGAGTAAAGGGTTTGGTGGACTGCGACACGAGTGAAGAATTCAAAACGATGTACGTCGAAAGGAAGAGCAACTGGCCTGAAGAATTCAAGAAATTGATGGTGATGGAGAAAGGACGGGTGCGCTCGATTAAAGACACGCTGAAACAATGCATGCTAAAACTGGTACGCATTGCGGCTGGTCTAGGAAATCCCCCAAACAAGTGGGACAACCAAAGAACAGAGTCGATGAACAACATAATAAAAGAAGAGGCAGATCACCAAGTAAGTGACCAGGCCACCATACACAAAATCCTCGAAGTGTGAGTTATAAAACAACAGCAAAACGAGTACACAAAAGCCATCTACAACATGTGAATATCGTCTGTTGCAAAAATACCATCACCCTGCAGCAAAACTGACGAAAAAAGACGAGAGTCATCCAAAACGTGCTTAAGACCGCTGATGTCTCGTCCAAACGGGACTTTATCACGACCAGGAAGTTGTCCACATCTATTGCTGATTCTGTGATAACCGTACCACCAGGCTTGCTCAACCAAATCTGGCATGAATCTGAGGTAATAATGTCTCATCATTCTGTGATTGATGTTCATGGCGGAGTTTATTGTGTGATGGAGCATGGCAAAAGTACCAATGTTTCCATCATTGGAGGGAGGATGATAGGTAAATGCAGAAGATTCACTAGTACAGCATGACTTTGCCCTCATGCGCTTACCATTTCTGAAGAAAGAGGTGTTCTTGCTGAGTATCTCACAAAATTTAACTTGTGTGAGGACAAATTGAAAAAGGTTGCTTTCGCCCACCTATAGGACCAAAAGAAGGTTCGTTGCCTGGCTGTTTCGTGAAAACTTCGGCAGGTAAGTGCTGAAATAATGTTCATATAGATCATATAAAGCTTTCACGAATTGAAGAAAAGATTCAAACATTGAAAAATAATTGAAACCAGCTGAGTAATTCTATTGCAATTTTTAGAGCAAAAGTATGGAATTGCCTTCCGCTTGAAATACATAGACTCCTGAGAACTGCTTTTAAACAAAAAAATCAAGATCTCCTTTTTCGAATTTTCGACGCCGAAGACGGTTAAGTTGACTCGCCCACTCTGTTGAATAAAATAGTGAAGCAGTACATGTAGCTATAACTGAAATCTAATATATTAAGTAAACCATAATATATCTTGTAGGATATATAGGTAATATATAATCCTGTCAGTCATATTACTAGGAGTTAATGTTAATTTCTGTTCTTATTTTTGACAACCCGCCTTGATTAGCTATGCTAACTGCGGGTTGTCAATGTTGAAAATACTGTTATATTAATAATGAAATAAAATTGTTGTTGTTAATTTGAAACATGAATACAAACCATCGGCACTTCCAATAATTTTCTGTTATCCTTGTAGCTTCGCTCGCCAAATTATGGCTGATAAATGGCAAGTGAACAGCTTGAACGGATAGCATTCATGAGCTATATTTTTGTTGTGCGACATTTGTTTACACAAGGGCGTCTTTATAGATTCTTTGTCACTGATGAGAAAAGAAAACCTCATCGGCTGAATCCTGAACGGACAACTCTGGCCATTCGAAGAGATGACTGTAGCCGTTCGAACTGGTGAAGACTTTTCTGAACAATTATGCAAAAGCCGTTCAAACGGATAACCCCGGGATAACCTAAGCCATTCAAATGCATGTAATTCTTTTCTGAATGGATAGCACAACCCGTTTGAACGGATGACTCAAGCCATTCGAATGGGTGTTAATTTTTTGTGAACGGATGACCAAGCCGTTTGAACGGATGCAAATTTTTTTTCTGAACAGATGATAAACGGCTAGATAGTCAACGTAATTCTATTCAAAAACGGAAAGCCTTTAGTGTACATTTTCGCTTTTACAAAGTTTAGTTCAATTTCATACTTGATTAAAAGTGGTTATTTTGCAAGAATCAAAGAACAAATGTTTGTTTTCAGTTTGCTTCCATGGATTGCCGATGAAAGTCAGTGCGAAATTAAGTCACACAGCCGAGTGCTATTTCACGCGGTGACCAACTTCACACAGTTGGACACGCGTTGTTTTTAGCATGTGATACAAACAAAAAGAAAATTTTGATGAAGCATGCCTTCAAACACTGCTCGGAAGCTGGCGTGTCATTTCGCTTACTGCCTATTGTTTAGCGTGTCACTTTGGCTTTCCTGTGGAGGGTCACAAATGCTACATTTTTTCACAAGCAGTGCTCCTCATCTTACAGGAAATGGAAAGAAAGACACCCTGCAGAATCCAGGCAGCTTGTAGAGGAGGCTAGCTGAAAGCCGAAGGCTGTATTCATTCCAGCGGCATCAAGAGCTTAGATCCTAAATGCTTAGAAGAGGCAACGTCCCAAGGAAAGTATCCTTTCACCTGCTTAAATTCTGCGAAACAGGAGCGTGAACTGCAAAATATCCTGCAGCATCAATTTAGGTGAGCATCGTTTAGGTGATGCTGGTTTGAACAAATGCTATGAAAGAAAAGGAGAACTCAAACAGGAGTTGAAAAACGAGGGCCAATGTCGCAAAGCATCAGAGAAACAGGCAAAAGAGTTAGCTCGCATACAGCTTGCCCAAAAAGATGTAGAGGACTGTATTGCTGGAGACGAACAAAACTTGATAGTGGACCTAGTGCGACTTTTAAAGTCAGACATAGCCAAGGAAAAACCTGTACAAATCCTGGTGCTAAGGAACCTTGTTTTGAAACTACTTAGAAACAACAACCACCAATACATTGCTTTAATCAAGGACTTGAGTGGCTGTTGTCATATATTTGAATTTCCTATGCCTATAAGAATATTGGGTCTAAATGTTGAAAACTAGTGTAATATTAAGGATGCTGAAATTAATGTTACATGAAATTAACACGACTTAAATTATTGAATTATTGAGCATTAATTTTTGAAAGCAATAATAATTGCTTAATATATATCACTTGTATATTGACCCCCAGTGTCATTCATTACCCTAGTGATGATGTATGTTTTGGTATTTTATTCAATCAGATCTGTATTAGATTTCAGTCATAATCTCACCCAACTGTCCAAACTGCTTCTTTTAGTTTACTCTGGGTTTAAGTTCAAACTCCACCGTTTCGACTTCTCCATGGCTCAAGCTGCTTCTCCAGTACCTCTTGATGCTTGTGCAGAACCGCCAAACTGAAAAAGGACCCAGGCTTTCTCTATGTCAGTCATAAATGGATCAGCTCGACCGGTACCTTGCCACGTAAAGACTGCCATCTCTTCGCCCTTGCGAAATGCAGGTATGTTACCTTCAAAGTCTGATCCAGAGTGTCTAGTGACGTTGCCCACTTATACTTCAATAGCGGACGAGATCAGGCTTGCCAAGTTGCAGCGTGACAAGTTGGCCCTGGAATTGGAGGTCTTGAACCTACGAAAAGCGGTGGCCGAGAAACCAAGCCACATCAAAGCCAGCGAAGGGGCGAATCTTGCGAAGAAAAACTCTACAAGAAAAAAACGTACTATCAACTGGCCTCACAAGTTCTGTCCAGGCACGCCTATTACCGAGTTCGAGAGGTTGGAGCTGGCCAACTTTGTCGCATTTTTTTGCCAATACTCCTGTTGGGGGCAGATCCTCTACCAGCCCTAGTGAGGTCAAAAATCGGTCTTCGAGGTCGACCGATTCTTCCCAGAACAAGGCTTCTTGCCAGTGGAATTACATTGGGTCATGACGGTGCGATTTGTCAAGTACGGCATATGCAGGGCATCACAAATGCCGGGTTTGTGCTGGAACTCATCCCATGCTTCATTGTCCAAAAAGTGCACCGAAATTCCTGTTGTCAACTCCCCCCCCCCACAGACTCTTGACTCGTGAAGACGCATGAGATTACGGACGTCTTTCATGCCACCTTGACTTCGACTTTTTCTATGCACTTATCCTAGATTGTTTGCGCTTTGGCTGGCCAATTATACTGCCGAGAGTCTACCGACCTCTTCAACGCCAAATCATCCATCTGCTATTAAATTTGCAAATCACGTCGAACATTATATTACCACAGAACTTGCGCCCTTGCTGTACTGTTCCAAACTACTCGGTTACATCAGCCATTAGTTTGCTCACCTTTGCAAACGGTGCCGAAACGGGGATCTATGAAATGACGAGTTGTGATAGATCTTAGTTACCCTCTGCACTCGTCTGTCAATAGTGGCATAGCAGCATCTAGTTATTGCAACAAACGTACAAACTTTGACTTCCAGGCATCAATCGGCTCTGTGAATTGATACTGACACACGGACAACGTTATTTAATCTATAAGAAGGACCTACAATGAGCATACAGGCAGATACCTATAGACCCAAAGGCCATGTTGTGTCTGGGAATCAAAGTAGACACTATTTCATTCTCCCTCCGAGTACCTCTCGAACGTCTTGACGAACTGTTACATGAGTTGCATGATTGGAACTCTCGCAAATTTTACCGCTGGGAAAGTTGTCTTTTGTCACCGTGTGTGTTAAGTACAGGTGCATTTTCATGTCTCTGTTGCTCAACAATTTGCGTACTTTTCCATCCACATGTGGCTGAGTTGTCATCTCAACGGAAATGAAACAGGACATCAATTGGTGGCTGGCATTTCTCTCCTCATTCAACGTCATTTTCATCAAACCAGCCATTTGGTCCTTTGATGATATTCTCTTTACGACTGATGCATGTCTTCACAGTGGTGGAGCTACCTGTTGTAACCAGTGTTTGTCGTTTACCATTTACTCCGCTATCATTCAGGAGGCAGAACATATCACTGCCTTGGAATTATTTCTCGTGGTCATGGCTGTTCATGTTTGGGCCTCCCTCCTGACTTGCCATCATTTTATCGTGTCTAGCGATAATGAAGCTGCTGTCATGGTTATAAATTCTGGCACCACTCGCGATCAGTTCATGCAATGCTGTTTAAGCCAACTCTGGTTTACCACCTCTCTCCACGATTTTGAGATTTGAGCCTCTTTATTCCATTCGAACACAACATTTTGGCCGATGCTCTGAGCAGATGGAACCTAAACACTAAAGATCAGCGTGACTTTCACTCTTACTGTAGTCAGTTAAGCCTTCAGTATACCTTTATCGATGTTTCAGAACATTGTTTTGTTTTTCAGGTATCGTAGTTTATCTAATTTCCGTTCTCTAATTGTTTGTTACAGGAAGTTTGCCCAATGCAGCAGCTTTTGACAAGTTTGGTGACCGACTGCGTTCTCTGGCATCTGCAGAATCTACGCATAGGAATATGCAGTCACATCTAAAAGTGTTTCTTCATGTCTGCAATCAATTTCAGCTTCACTCGTTCCCACTTGAACTGCAAGTAGTTTCTTGTTATGTGACATATCTCACCCAGGGCGGTTGCCGGTTTGGTACTATTCAAAATCACTTCTCTAGTCTTAAGCATTTTCATCAATTTACGGTTTTGGCCTGGGCTGGGAGCAAGATTATTTGTTTAAACTCACTTTAAGGGGTGCTAAGCACTACTTGGGAGTACAGGCTAACAGGAAATGCGCTATTACTCCCGATGTTGCATAGCATGGCCCACATTTTCAATTTCCAAAAACCTTTACATGCAGGGATGTGGGCACTTTCCCTTTTTACGCAAATCTAATTTAGTCATCGACAGCAATTCTCTATCCCCCAAGGTCTTATGGCACGACGACCTTAGCTTTTCAGCGCACGGGGCAACTTTGCTTATTCATGAAACCAAAACTATCCAGTTCACTCAGCATTCGCTTTCCATTCCTTTGCCAGTCATTTCAGGCTCCACCTTTGTCCAGTTGCGGCATTGTGAACACATCTTCATTTGAATAAGGTGCCCCCTACCGCCCCTCTTTTTTCAGTTGTGGCAATAGGTTCGGATTCTTTTCATTCAATTACATATTCACAGTTTTCCACCTTTCTGGCTAAGTCTTTACAGGCTTTGGGTAAGGATTGTAAGCTTTTTTCCCCTCATAGTTTCAGGTGCAGGGGGGCCACCTTTGCCTTTGAGTGTGGCACTCCAGCTGAGTTAGTCAAATTACAGGGAGACTGGTGCAGCGACACTTATTTAGTCTATATGGAAATGACAGATGATCAGAAATGAGCCACTGTCACGACAATGGCTCATACTCTTCTGCAACTTCACCTGTAGAATTTTATTTGCTAAAAAGTTTTTTTTCACCATTTTTTACTCTTCAAACACTTCACATTCTCGTTTGGGTTCGGCGTAGGAGTTTATTGTTTTTCTAGCTTTTGTATCAGTTGCGGTTTGTCACACAAACAATAAAACTCTAATTTCCCAAACGCTCTTGTTATCTGTGTTTGAATTGCTAGACAATTGTGTCAATCATTACCCCAGTGATGATGGATAATTGTCAAACAATGTACATGTCGGTATTTTATTCAATCAGATGTGTATTAGATTTCAGTCATAATCTCGCGTCAAACTGTTTGAACTGCTTGTTTTAGTTTACCCTAACCCTCCCTCCCTTAAGGATGGGGGTAGGAGTTTATTGTTTTCCTAGCTTTTGTATCGGTTGCAGTTTGTCACTCAAACATCAGAAATAGTGAAGCTATGCTGGTGAAGGGCCTTTATTCAATCAGATCTGTATTAGATTTCAGTCATAATCTCGCGTCAAACTGTTTGAACTACTTGTTTTAGTTTACCCTAACCCTCCCTCCCCTAAGGATGGGGGTAGGAGTTAATTGTTTTCCTAGCTTTTGTATCGGTGGCGGTTTGTCACGCAAACATCAGAAATAGTGAAGCTACGCTGGTGAAGGGCCTTTTTAAAACCAATGTTTTTAAGTTTTCTTTTTTTAATCGTATTGTAGACCTGTGGAATTGCCTACCACTAGACATCAGAACAATTGAACACCTCTCATGACACGTTCCATCAAGAGGGCAAAGGTTCTTGTTTCTGCAGTTACATTTGTTAGTTTCCATGTTAGTGTTAGTATCGTTGTCATTTCCTAGGATTTGTGCGTTGTGGCGTTTGATGATGTTTGCCATGTTACTCATGCAGCTGTAGCTGACTTTCACATTGTTCCTGTTAACAGTTTGTGGAGAGTGTGTGTTTTAGGGAAATGTTTATCATTTTTGCTGTAAGGTGGGTAAAACCAAATGGTTTTTCTTGGTCTGTTTCTGTTACTGGCCCTCGTTCGGTTCTCACTTCTCGTATATTGAATATTCTCATGGTAGCTGCTGGTCTTGAGGGCATCATTGTAGATGTTTGAGGCCTTGTTGAACTCGTCAGAGTCGTACGATATGCTTGAGATTCAACTTAGCATTGATATAGAGTGGGTTGTTAACACTAACATTAACACTAACATGGAAACTAACAAATGTAACTGCAGAAACAAGAACCTTTGCCCTCTCGATGGCACGTCTTACCTGTAGTATCGTCTATTCATCTAACCCTGTGTTTGACCTTGCCATGAGTGGAAGGGTAGCTTCCGTTCACTCGTACTCGTTACGAAGCTGCCGGAACTTTAATAACAAAATGTGTAGGACAAAAAGATTGTGAAATATTTAGATTTTTTGTCATAAGATAAATGTTAATTATATGTTTCTGTGCACGATCCTGTTATCCAGCTCTTAGCTGCAAGGGGCTCTGAATAAACAAATCTATCTATCTATCTATCTATCTATCTATCTATCTATCTATCTATCTATTCAACTGATGTCACCACTACTTCCGGTGTAAAGGTTTATATCGGGATGATAGAACATAGTTTCAAAACAAGGTACAACAACCACAAGCTTTCTTTCAACCACCGCAAACACTCACAAGACAGTCCTCTCAAAATACATCTGGGATCTAAAGGACAATGGCACCAATTACTCCATCAAATGGTCTATTATTAAACGAGCAAGTGCTTACAAAGGTCACCCTTCCCGATGCAATCCATGTTTATCTGAGAAGCTATGCATATTAACTGCTGACAGGTCCACACTCCTCAACAAGATATCTGAGTTGATTACGAAATACCGGCATGAAAATAAATTCTATGCAGCCAATCAAAAGCGGGATCATTCCAACCGCCCTCCTTAATTTAAATTTTATTTCTACCGCCACCAACAGCACAGTCTGATGATCACTTAGTGCATGAAACCTGAGTAACTGTCTTAAGAACTTTTCCGTCTAAAATTGTATTTCGCTCTGCATGTATTTGCATCGAGCACTCCTACAACTGCGTGAAATACAATATTGTTTCTCTGTTTATTTCTGCTCCTGTGAAATGGAGTACTCTGTTTCACAAGTTCCAACAATGATGGAAAAGCTTCAATTCGACTACTCTAAGAAGAATATCCCAATCCCTCCAACGACCACGTACATGACCTATTTGCTCAACAAAGTGGAAAGTGTTTTAAAATGGATGCGATGGAAAGCGTTTTTCTTCCTTAATCCAACTACTGAGTGCCAACCTAACAAGTTCAATTTCAAGTATTGGAAATGCCCGCCGCCAGTCAAAGAAGTAAAGCCGTTTGAAGACGAGAAATATCTACAAACTAGACAAGAACCAGCACGAGAAACTGCTAAAGGGAAACATCACCAAGAGCTACCAAAAATCAGATGAGCAATCCACTAACAGCGTGAACCAGGAACTGAAAGACATCACCACCAAACTCGACATTAGTGATAGAGTCGAGACAATGGCAAGAAGGCAGGCTTTTATCTCCCTTAAAGATCACAAAGACAACTTCCTAAATAACCCGAAGTGCAGACTAATTAACCCAGCTAAAAACAACCTAGGACTTATCAGGAAACAAATACTGGACAGAATTAACAACAGCATCAAATCCAAATCTAACATCAATTAGTGGAAGAACACACATTTAGTAATCGAATGGTTCTCCAAAATAAAGCACAAGAACAAGCATTCCTTCCTGGTATTTGATGTAGTTGATTTTTACCCATCTATATCTGAAGCCCTCCTATTAGAATCGCTGAATTATGCAAGACAACACATCACCATTTCAGATGAGGATGTGGAGATCATCATGCACTCTAGGAAAACATTGCTGTTCAACAACGATGAACCGTGGGTCAAGAATGGCGATTTCCCTATGTTTGACATTGCAATGGGCTGTTATGATGGTGCAGAGGTGTGTGAGACAGTAGGTCCATTAGGACTTCAACACGGTCAAAGTGTGTAATTCATTAATTATTCCTCGCATGCACAGTTTAGAGTTAATACTACCGCGGGAGACTTGGATCTAACTAGTATCTTAGCAACCAAATGCGGACTTTCCTCCTGACGCATCCAGTTTCTTTCGGTCGATCAAAACCTGTTTTGAATGAGCGAAAACGAAACCTGCGACATTCTCGTCCCCAGAGCCGCTTGACCCTCTTAACCGCTGGAGCCTGAGTACGAGGGTCAAGGGGCTTTGGGGACACACGATCCGGAAGTCCTAGAATCTAGGACTTCCGGTTGTTCTACGCAGGCTCAGAGTTTTTTTCAAAATGGCGAACGTGCAACTGCAATGTGAAGAACACGGTGCAAGAAAAGGCAGGATTCTGGCTGTCTCATTTCAGAAGTTGGACGTTTTTCTTTTGGCGAGGAGTAGTTAGTTGCTATCGTTGAACTTTCGGCGGTTTTTGAGTCGTGGATGTGGTAATAATCGTCGTAATTCGTGATCAGATAGTTCGAGGATTTTAGCTTATGAATATTAAAGCTTACATCAGCTGACATTTAAACTGATCATCAACTAATGGCTACTCTGGCCGATGCCGAGATTTTTGCATCCAGACTTCAAGGTATTAGATGTTATTTACAGCCAAATATCAATCTGAATGGTATTTTAATTCACAAATCTTTGACTTCACTAATGAAATCTTTTGGACATTTCAAATTATATTTACAAGTACATTATTTCCCTTTGGCTTTTATACAAGCTTTACTAGACCTTTTGAATTAATCTAAGAGAAATGGTGTCTAATGAAATGTTGAAATATGTGTTGTGGCTTTCTGTGCACTGAACTCTTTAATAAAATCACTTTTTGCATCTACATGACTTTTTTTTCTCAGGGCAGAGCATTCGCACTGTTATTTGGAGAAATAAAAAAACTACCACTAAAAAATACTACTCTATATATCCTACACAAACTACCCTAGAGGAAACATCGGCCACTAAAGAGATGATGGCTTAGCAGTGTTCAAGAATATGGGTGCAAGATCTCTTGACAAAACAAGAATGGATTTTTCCAAAATCCTCAGTGAGCTCGGTTTACAACAGCCCAATCAAATCTGAAAATTGTAAACTACCTGGATGTGACATTAAATCTCTCTACCGGAAAGTTTTACCCATATAGAAAGCCGGACAACAACCCACTCTATATTAATGCTAAATCGAATCACCCCCTTCCATCATCAAGCAACTACCAGCGACTATAAGCACTCAAATCTCAAGCTTGTCGTACGACTCTGGCACTAACACTAACATGGAAACTAACAAATGTAACTGCAGAAACAAGACCCTTTGCCCTCTCAATATGGCGCGTGTCTTTTTTTTTACTTTATTTGCAACACAAAAACCCTACTTACAATACGTACAATACTTAACACTGATTACAGTATAAGTAAATTAATACATCAGTTGTCCTAAAAATAATAAATATAGTTGTAAAAAAAATAAAGACAAAAAAAAACATAGGGAAAAGGGCACGGACAGGAGAGATAGTGGCTTACTTTCTTAGCTTCCTTACAGCTCAGATTAAACATTCACAGTAGTTAAACATATTTACATTCTAGGAAGATGAGAAAAAACTCGGTAAAGTAAGGCCATTTACAAAACCAAGCAAGCCATTCCACTTTTTTTTGAAGGATGTTTTTGTAAGAGAGTGCTTTTCTAACAAAGCATAGTATTCAATTTGTTGAATCATGCCTAAAATCTGTGGAAACGTTTCCTTCATTCTACAGGCGTGTAAAAAATATCGTGCAAGACGAGTACAGAAATCAAGTAAAGATGGTGCGGAAGTTTCAGTGTTTAAGCCTAGAGCCAACAGTTTATTTATTTTGTCATTATCGGAAAGTAGACCTTGGGTGATTAGCCAGTTTTCCAAGGCTTTCCAAAAAGATTGCACTATAGGGCAGTCCCAAAAAAGATGTAACAGTTTTTCCGCATTTTTTTGACAGAAAGAGCACATTTCATTATCCTTTATTCCAATCTTACTTAAAAATGTATTAGTGGCGATTCTACGGTGAATAAACTTGAATTGAAAGTTCCTAAGTTTGCAGCTTTGAGTAAAAATAAAAGGTTTCAAAAATATTTGCTGACAATGAAGGGTTTCTAGCTTTTCGATTTCACAGTCTACTTCCCACTTTGTTTGGCTTTTTTCAGGAGCAGTCACTTTTTTAGATAACAGAGCCTTATAAACAGTGTGGCTAAGATTTTTACAATTTAAAGCTTAGACGCTCCAGTCAGTGTTATTGATTTTATGATGGTCAGGCGGTTGTGGAGCAATCCTTTGGCGAATACCCAGTAGTGACGATGTAATGCCATAATATTCTACAAAAGTGGTCTTGATAGCGAATTTGGCTTGAAAATCGTTATAACTTAAGAAACTGTTGGTACTCGATCCGTTTTCCATAATATGTTGTGGGTGAAAAATTCCTTTATCGGCCCAATGCCTATAATAAACTGGTGCATTTGCTATATGTACCAAAGAATTGTTCCACAGAGCCATTCTTCGCAAAATCCGCTAACGAAAATATGGCCGTTTTGTAATTCAAGTCCGCCCATATTTCAAGAAGTTCTCTTAAGTGAAAGGTTAAATAGATTTTTCCATTTACCATTATTGTTTTCATCTATATATTTTTTTTATCCAGGTAGTTTTAAGTGAAGCATTGAATGTGAAAATATCTATCATTTTCGCTCCCCCATTCCTGTAGTTGCCTATCATAACAGAGCGCTTAATTTTGTCCTTTTTACCATCCCATAGGAAATGGAAGAGAAGATGATTGATTTCCTTTAGAGTGCAATGGTCTGTTGGCAAAGTTGTTAAAATGTAAACTTATTGCAAAGTCAGGAAAGCTTTTATGACGGTTATTTTCCCAAAAAAGGTTAATCGGCGGAAAGTCCAACTTTCGATTAGGTTTTGATTTTTTTCAGTTTTTTCCTTAAAGTTTAGGGCTTGCGATTTTTTGCATAATGTAGAGAACCACACGCCTAGTGCTTTCACGGAGTCTTTGGACCACTTAAAATTACGCTCCGGAAACAATTCTTTTTCACTTCCGCTCAGATGCAGAGGGCTTCGGTTTTTTCATTGTTGATTTTAAGGCCAGATACCGTTTGAAAGGCATCCAATGTGGTTAGTGAAAATTGTAATGATGATTTTGTGCCGTCTGTAGTGTCGTTACCATATATAGTGCTGCTACCAAATATGGTGGTGTATTGTGTAGCCTAGGATTCCCGGATGTGCGAGCACGAGGTTGTAGGATCAGTAGAACGAAGCATGTACGGAGAATAAACGTGTGTTGTTTCGCTACTTTGGACTCCTGTTATGAAGCACCTTTACATTGGCGACGAGGATTCTCGGACCAAATGTGTGGATGGTTCTATACGATAGTCAGACCGAAGAAGGCGTGAAACATGGCCGCAGCGCTACCTACGTTCCCGGAGTTTGACGTAACCGATACCAGCACACAAGCTGTTAGATGGAAGAAATGGCTTTCGAGATTCCGCAATCTACTCGTTGCGATGAACGTCACAGACAAGAAAAGGAAGCGAGCATTGTTGCTCCATTATGCCGGCGAAGCCACGAACGAAATTTTTGACACGCTACCTGATACCACACCGGGCGAAGGTGAAGATACGTTCGAGAAAGCCGTACGAGCCCTGACAAATTACTTCACTCCCAGACAGAATCGTGAGTACGAGATTTATGTTTTCCGTCAGGCTAAGCAAGAGTCAAACGAGAGCAATTTAGCCTTCCACACGAGGCTAAGGCAATTAGCAGAAACTTGTGAGTTTGCCGATGTTGACCGCGAGGTCAAAACACAGATTGTTCAAAGTTGTAGTTCCGTCATACACTCTGACGCAGCTGTTAGACGCCGGAAGAGCCATGGAGCTGTCACAAAAGCAAGCCGCTAACATAGAGAAGAGTCAAACAGTAAACAAGTTATCCTCACAGGGTGGCTATCAAAATCAACGGAATTGGGACGCCAAAGCTGGCAAAAACAAAGATGGCAGACGTGCAACTGACAAGAAGTCACGCAACCGGAAGTCACGTGGCAGAGGTCACAAGGTCCGGAAGTCGAGTGACAAGTGCCGAAATTGCGGTGGAGACTACCCACATTCCGGAGGAAGAACGTCCTGTCCCGCTTATCAAGCCACTTGCCGGGGCTGTGGCAAGTTAAACCACTTTGAAGCAGTATGCAGATCCACATATTTTACTTTCCATAAAGGCTAACATTTACGAGACGATCGAAAAACTTTTTCTGTGTTTATTAAATATACATTTTTTTTTCCTTTCAGCCCAGCGCTTTGCATATAGTTACTGCATACTTTTTGTAAGGCCTAGACCATTAGCGGCATAATTAACAGCTTTTTGCTGGCTGCTGTTTTAAGCTCATTAATAGGTGTAACTCTTGTAAATATGTCGGTATTCTTATTGTTATCAGTTATGTCATGTATGGTTGCCTCACAGATGCAAGTTTTTTTATTGTCAAATAGTGGTGATTTGCGGATTGCACAGTCCATTGGGTTTTGGGATGATGTTCTTAATTAGTGGTTTATTTATCACCTTTCTTGATGGAAGGTAACAATCTGCAATTTAAACTGCTTTCACTAAATGTTAGAGGTATTCGCACCTTCGATAAAAGGAAATGTGTACTGAATTGGTTGAACAAACAAAATGCAGATATCTATTTCCTTCAAGAAACTTATAGTACAGAGGAGGTTGAAAGCCAATGGAGGAAACAGTGGAGGAGATTTATTCTTCGCTCATGGGACTTCACACAGCAAAGGTACTCTTATTTTAGTTAAACAGGGATTAGATTTTGTAATTAGAAAGACACACAGAGATGACTCAGGAACATTCATAATGCTAGATGCGTTGATTCAAGATTATCCTTTTTTGCTGCTCAACATCTACTCACCTACAAAGCCAGCTGAACAAATTCTATTTTTTAACAAAATCGCTGGTATTATTAACGAGCAAATGATGCAAGCCGAGAGCAAACTCATAGTAGGTGGAGACTTCAATGCAACGTTTGATCCTGAACTTGATTGCTCAGGAGGAAAACCTTCCATAAAGAATTGTATCATAGGTCTAGAAAATATTATATCGACGCATGATTTAATCGACATTTGGAGAATTAGAAACCCGACCACAAAACGTTTTACGTGGAGGCAGAAAAATCCCTTAATCCAAAGGCGACTAGATTTTTGGTTAATCAGTAATTCACTGCAAGATGAAATAGATAAAACAGATATTATAACTTCTGTTAAAACTGATCATTCTGCAATAACATTAAATATTGATAGTATAAGCGAAACAAATCGAGGACCCTCGTTTTGGAAATTTAACAATAGTCTCCTAGACGATAAAACATATATCGACTTAATAACAGAGAAAACTTCCACTTGGCTTGACGAGATCAGCTATAATCAGGATGTTAGGGTGCAATGGGACTGGCTAAAGTACAACATACGCAAAGAGACCATTCACTATAGTAAAGTGAAAGCAAAACAACGCAGAGAAAGAATTAACTCGATCGAAAACAAACTTAAATTAGCTGAGGAAGAACAAGCCGAAGCCCCAACCGTAGAGAATCTAAACAAACTCGAAAATTTGAAGACGGAATATGAGAAAGAATATGAGTACATCACTAGAGGGGCGATCATTCGCTCTCGGGTCAATTGGTATGAAAAAGGCGAGAAAAACAATAAATATTTTCTTAACCTTGAAAACAACAACAAGACTAAAAGTACGATTCGAAAACTCGAACTCAAAGACAGTATTATTACAACTAATCCTAAAATAATCATGGATGAGCTATATTCTTTTTATTCAGTACTTTATAATGATGAAAATGAATCTCAAAGCATTGATCAACCATGTCCCTTCTTGCAAACGGGACAAATACCAAGACTATCCACAGGTATGCAAGAGCTCTGTGAAGGGGAATTGACTTTAACGGAGTGTTTTAATATCTTATCAGATTTTCAAAATAATAAGACCCCCGGAAATGATGGACTGACTATTGAATTTTACAGAACTTTCTGGCCTCTTCTTGGTGATATGTTAGTGAAATGCCTCAACTATTCCTATAGACATGGAGAGCTATCAGCATCACAAAAACAAGCCGTTATTGTTCTTATAGAGAAAAAAGATCGCGATCGGCGTCAAATAAAAAATTGGAGACCGATTTCCTTGTTTAATGTTGACGTCAAAATAGGAACAAAAGTCATTGCTGAAAGGATGGAAAAGGTATTACCACAAATCATACACCATAACCAGAATGCCTATGTTAAAGGTAGAACAATATTCGATGCGGTACGCACAATTGATGATGTCATGTCTTTTACAGCTTTGAAAAATATCAGCTCACTATTGGTAGCAATATATTTCGAAAAAGCTTTCGACTCAGTTAACTGGAATTTTCTTAGAAAGACTCTTGAGAGGTTTAACTTCGGACCATCCTTTATTGCCTGGATTGATACGTTTTATTCTGATATATCGAGCTGTGTGATGAACAATGGTTTTGCAACTCCACTCTTCAAATTATCTCGAGGAGTACGTCAAGGTGATCCTCTCTCTCCTTATCTTTTTATTCTTGTATTGGAAGTTTTGGCTATCAATATCAGAAACGACACAACCATAAAAGGAATTAAAATTGATGAACAGGAACTAAAACTAGTCATTTTTGCCGATGATTTAACTGTCTTTGTAGCAGATATGGAATCTTTTCATCAACTTTCGGTTAAATTAATTATGTTCGGTAAGTGCTCGGGATTAAAAGTAAATAAGCAAAAAACAGAGGTACTAAATCTCGGTCCTTGTAAGATAACTGCAGAAGAGCTAGGAATGGAGCAAGTATCCAAAGCAATCAAAATTCTGGGAATACACTTCACGTATGATTGTGTGCTTTCATTCAAACTTAACGTAGAGACTATCACTAAATCCCTAAAGAAGACGCTTCATAGTTGGAATTGGAGAGGCCTCACGTTGATTGGTAAAATACCGATCATCAAAACATTTGCCATTCCGAAAGTTTTATACCGTATGAGTTTAATCGGCACCAATAAAGACTTTATAAAAGAGATCAACCGAATACTGTATAATTTTGTTTGGAAAGGCAAAGATAAAGTGAAACGTGTTTCTTTAATAAATGATATCAACGAAGGTGGTTTAAAGATGCCTCACATTGAATCTATGATCGATGCACAAAGAATTACTTGCAGCCAGAAGTTTTTGGATGACTCGCCACATTCTTGGAAGTATTTTCTAAATCATTACCTTAACAGAGTTGGAGGAAAAGTGTTATTTCTCTGCAATTTTAACTTCTCGAAATTGCCTCTGGAATTGCCAAGATATTACAAAGAATGTTTGATTGCTTGGGCCCTTCTGAACAACACTAATCCCTCCTCTTTTGATGAGATAGCTAACCAAATTATTTGGAATAATAGATATGTTTGTGTAAATGACAAATCAGTGTATAACCAAAGATTATTTTCTAAAGGATTCTACAAAGTCGGAGATTTAATTAAATTTGTCTGTATTGAACCACGCATAACAGAATTGCAACTTAACATGGTGGATTTACTTTATTTGAAGGGCTTGTATCATTCCCTATTGCCAGAGTGGAAAAAGATCATGATTAACAATGCAAGTGAGGTTCTACTGAAGACAACACCTTTTAATGTGGTAGATTATTCAGAAACAGAGTTATTATCATCAAAGAAGATTTACAAACTCCTTATTTCAAAGATATCAAAGCCACCTACAGCGAAAAGAAAATTTGAAGATCAATATGCTTTCGATGAACCCTCTTTCGATTGGGAAACTATTTACTCAATCGCTTTCGAATGTGCTATTGATACAAAATCGTGTGAATTCCAATATAAAGTTTTGAATAGAAATTTTACCCTTCAATGACTTTCTTTTTAAGATTGGGAAGAGTGAGTCTCCTCTCTGCACCTTTTGTCATACAACAGAGGAAAACATGCCTCATTTGTTTTTTCAATGCTCTTATGTACAACATTTCTGGCGTTCAATACAACCCCTTTTTGAAAGCTATACAATTTCTGAAATCGATGTTATTTTTGGTGTCACTCGACCACTTAAAGATTGGCTCCTTCATAATCACCTAATCTTGCTCTCGAAACAGTATATTTATAGCTGTAAACTTAAGAATATTATACCAACACGAGTTGTATTTTTAGCAAAAGTGAAAGCAGTTTTTGAAATGGAGCGTCGAATCGCTAAAGAAAGAAATAAACTCTCTTTTCATTATAAAAAATGGGATACGCTCCTAACAAAAGAACATCATCTTAAACTACCATAATATTATATCATCTAATCTCTTAAGTATGTAGCACCTTGTGAGGCCCCTTTTACCTTTACCTGTCTAGCTGTATTTGCATGTTTTGTCGAAATTTATAAAATTGTAAAATTGTAAAGCAAGTACTTATTAGTATTTTGTAAAATGTAATAACTGTAATAGTTGGTGTGGTAGAAAGAGTGTGCGTGTAGATGTGTATGCGCGTGGATGTGTGTATTTTGCTGAGTAGGACTGTTGTTATTGTTGTCTGTATAAAAAAATAAATAAATGTCAAAAAAAAATTTAAAAAAAGTATGCAGATCCAAAGGAAAAGGGAGTAACTGAAACAAACGCCGTCCCACTGTAAACAAAGTGAGCGAGGATGAATCAAGTGACGAAGGTGAAGTATACACATTCTCTCTGAGCACGAAGACCCTGAAGGATCAGCCCCTCTTCAAGATCAAGGTACATGACACGCCAGTAACGATTATGGCTGACTCTGGAGGGAGCATAAATATCCTGGATGAAAAGGAATACCGCAGGTTACCCAATTGTCCCAAGCTTGAACCAAGTAGTGTGAAAATTTACAGCTACCAGTCAAAAGTTCTCCTTGGTGTCCTTGGAAAATTCAGTACCACACTTGAGTCGGAGACGAAGAAGCTGCACGCCAAGTTCGATGTGGTGAAGGGACCCAGTGGCTCCCTGCTCAGCTGGAGGACTTCACAAGAGCTTTGTCTGCTTCAGACAGTTCAGTAAGTCAAAACCCTACCGTCGGAGCTGGAAGCAGGAACACCCTCGGGTCTGTTAGCAGAGTACTACGACCTGTTTCATGGGCTAGGCAAACTAAAGAACTATCAGATAAAGTTGCACATCGACGAGGAGGTACCACCCGTTGCGCAGCCACGCAGAAGAGTTCCATTCCATGTTCGTAAGCAGCTAGAGGAGCAGCTAAAACGCGACGAAGAGTTAGGTGTGATAGAGCGTATCGAAGGGCCTACGTTTTGGGTGTCCCCAATCGTGGTTGCACCTAAACCAAAATCTCCAGGCAAACAAGGCGGTCAAACGTGAACATCATGTCACCCCCACTGTGAAAGAGATGATCGGAGACTTAAATGGGGCCAGAGTTTTCAGCAAACTAGACCTCAATCAGGGCTACAATAAGCTTGAACTGGCACCTGAATCCAGGTACATCACCACCTTCAGCACACACATGGGTCTCATGAGATACAAACGTCTCAACTTTGGTATTTCAAGTGCAGCTGAGATTTTCCAAAACGTGATCCGCGAGACACTTGAGGGTATTGACAGTGCAATCAAAATCAGTGATGGCGTACTAGTGTTTGGGAAGACGCTCAAAGAACATGACCAGAACCTGAAGGCCGTGTTCCAGCAACTTAGGGAGAAAGGTCTGACCCTGAACAAGAGCAAGTGCGAGTTCAGAAAAGACAAGTTGGTATTCTTTGGATACGTGTTCTCCGAAGACGGCATCTCGCCAGATCCAAAGAAAGTTGCAGATGTCATCAATCTTCAGGCACCGTCGACAGCATCAGAAGTACGCAGCCTTCTGGGGATGACAAACTACTGTTCAAGGTTCATCCCTGACAGAGCCCCTGCGCAAGCTCACCCACAAAGACCAACCATGGTGTTGGACAGAAGAACACGACCACGCAGTCAGCCAGTTGAAAGAAGCACTTGTTAGCGCACCCGTCACTGCCTACTTTGATCCAGAGAAGGATACGGAGATATCTGTTGATGCAAGTCCAGTCGGCTTAGCAGCCATTCTCTCTCAAGTGGACCTGAACACTGGGGACAGTCATGTTATCACCAATGCAAGTCGCTCTCTTACAGCAACCGAACAGCGGTACAGCCAAACAGAGCATGAAGCCCTCGCTGTAGTTTGGGCTTGTGAACATCTGCACCTGTACATTTACGGGAAACTGGTTACAATCTACACTGATCACCAGCCCCTAGCGTCTATCTATGGCAATCCAAGTTCCAAGCCGCCTGCAAGAATCGAGAGGTGGGCTCTACGACTTCAGCCATACCAGATCACAAGTATTGAAGAGGAGAAGTTAATCCTGCAGACTAACTATCGCGTCACCCAGCCGAGCATGGGGCTGAAACAAGTCGGCAGCAGAAAGTCGCAGAGGAGTACGTCAGCTACCTCGCAACCTCCTCTACTCCCAAAGTCTTGAAGACACAAGAAATAGAGGCAGCCACTCAGGATGATGCAACTTTGCAAGCTGTAGCAGATGCTATTATGAGAGGCAGTTGGCACCATGAAATCAGACGTCCCTGCGTTGATGCTGTTGAGTTTGGCCTTCTCAAGAAGGTGAAGGATGAGTTCACCGTAAGTGCGTCTGGCAACCTCATTCTACGTGGAACCCGCAGTCGTCCCGAAAAGTCTACAAGACCACGTGATCAACCTCGCACATGAAGGCCACCAAGGGTTTGTGAAGACTAAGTCACTGTTACAAGAGAAAGTTTGGTTCCCGAACATTGACAAGCTGGTTGAAAGCAAGGTGAAGTCATGTGAAGCTTGCCTGATTGCTACTCCTGAATGCAAGAGAGAACCCTTGCAGATGTCGCCACTCCCAGCAGCACCGTTCAACAGCAAGGAGTTTACAGCATTTGCAGATGACGTTAACTTTAAGCATCGGAAAGTGACCCTAAAGTGGGCGCGGGCCAACGGAGAAGTAGAAAGATTTGTGCATACCATGAAAAAGGTCATAAAGGCAGCAAAGTTGGAGCACAAGAACTACAAGCAAGAGTTAAACAGAATGCTGAGGAACTACCGCGCTACGCCGCACAGCACTACCAGAGTTGGTAAGTGACGGTATAACTTTTGTGGGCGGAGTTTGTTTATGAAGCGATATGTTTTTTTAAGCGCTGTTTTCTCAAAGTGAATTTTTCGCTTGTTGGGGACACTTTAAAAAGCTACAACTCAAAGGAAATTTGTTCGATTTTCCTCAAATTTGGACAGAAGCTAGGCTAACATGTAATCAACAAAAACGTGTCGGCGAATTTCTTAATTCCGAAAACTTTTTCGTCAAGAGCCATTTCCGTGCGATCATTCCAATTTTTTTCTCCCTTTTTCGAAAATATTCTGTAACTTTTCACTGCAATTGAATATGGGAAATCGCCGACACGTTTTTTTAGCGCTTCGTGTCCGGAAACCCGAGAACAAATCAAATTGGCAAAATACAATAATCGCTTTGAGTTATAGCGTTTTAAAGCTGATTCATTTTATTACCAAATGGTTTCCATATTTAGATAGCCAGCTCTATAAGCTTTAATTTGATATCTGGGTTTAGGTACATTAAGTGTAATCTTAAGACGCTAGAGCTGTTATACTGGAGACACCCCCGAAGGTACACTGTAACCTTAATTTAGCTGAAATTATATTTCTACCACCACCAATGGCAGTGATGATCGCTTAGTGCGTGAAACTCAAGTAACTGTCTTAAGAACTTTTCCGTCTAAAATTGTATTTCGTTCCGTATGTATTTGCATCGAGCACACCTACAACTGCGTGAAGAAAGACCACAATAACAGGATTGGCATATATTAATAAAAATAGTACTAATCATTGATTATAAGAGTGCGTTCGATGAGGAATTGTTTTCGTTTGAACTCAACTGTCCTGACTGCACAGACACACCACCAGGAGCCCGTCCAAAAATATGCTTCGTAGGAGCTAAACGGGTACCAGCCCTGAAGTAAAATCTTGCAACGCAGGCATACCACCACACAGGATGCAATTAGAAAGCATTCTCCTTTCAGTCTAATGCAATAATGTGATGTGTACTTTTTGCAATGTGCCATTGTAACAAGTTATGTTCCAGTCACTAAATTGCAGGTTTCATTATAATATACATGTATTTTGCAGGAATTCCAAGTCACAAAAATGGGTTCTAGTAGACAAAAACAGCTGACAGCTGTAAAAAGAGAAATTCCACAAATGGTAAGTGTATTTATTAGATACAAGTAAGCCTCTCTCCCCTCCAATGTCAATTGATGTCTGAGATAAATGCATAATTTAGTGATTTTTTTTATTGAATAATACTGAACGAGTTATTAATGTTACATAAATGGCAGGTAAATAAATAAGGTGTAAAAATACATAAAAGAAAAGGTGAGAAAGGTAACGACTAGCAAAAGGAAATATATATACACATATACATATACATATAGAGGAGTTGGTATTTTGACTATAATGTTTTACAGATTTTATTTGCGTTTTTGATTTGTGTTTTTCTATATCGAGTTTACTTTTAAGAACGGCAAGAAAGGTTTCAAAGAAGTACTGGTCTTTCTCTCTCGAAGCAGTGTAAATGTAATATTGCGCTATTATTAAACAGAGGTTCAAACCAAGTTGTAGGGCAAAATTTTTTGTAAAGCCATAGATGATATTTTCTTCATTAAGCTCGATGGAGTCATCATTTTTGGCATTCCACCAATGTGTAAATTTTGTCCAGAAGCTTTGGACATGTAAGCAAGATACAAATAAATGTTTTAATGTTTGCTTTTGTTCGCACAGGTGGCATTGATCCTGTTCTTTAATTTTATCTCTAAATAGAGTTGCGTTAGTTGGCAGAATATGGTGTACAATTTTAGACTGAAATATGGACAGTCTGATATCTTTGGTGACGCTAAAAGGGATTTTGTAGATAGTTTTTATTGCATTGTCGTCTAAATTAGCTTGATTCATTCTTCTTTCTGCAGTTGGAGGTTGAAACTTCTTGTTGATTAAAAATTCAGTCGCTATTTTACAGGAAAGTTTGTTTATCGGTATTATGTCGACAGTTACTGGAACAGCCGGAGTAGGGATTTGGTTGATTTCTTTTAGTATACGAATCCACTTGAAGATTTTAAATGAAACTTATTGCAGAATTCGTTAGGTGTAAGGAATTTGTTTTTATTGAAGATGTCTTTAACTTTAATGATTCCAGCGTTGTGCCATTCTTGGTAATATACAGGGAGACCTATTTTTATATATTTATTATTCCATATGATTTCTTCTAGTATTTGTTTTTTGGTTTACGGGGTGTGCTGATTCATTGTTTGGCAAATTAGAATTATATCTCTATAGAATTCAATTGGGATATTTACATTGAGGTAATTTAAATTATAGTTGCATTTAAATAAAAACGTGCCTCCTAAGTGTTGTATAAATGTTAGAGGAATGTGGCTCCAGCTGACATCTTCTTTGCTTTCAAATAATCTTCTTATCCAGACTACTTTAAGTGCATTATTTATTATTTCAAAGTCAGGCAAATTTAAGCCACCTTTTGATATTGGGCCAATCATCGTGTTATGTTTAATTTTTGGATTGTTATTCTAAACAAAGTGACAAATAGCTTGTTTCACCGAGGCTATGAAAATTGCAGGAAATTTAAGTACTGATGTGTTATATATAAGTTTTGATAGAGCAAGGGATTTTAAAATAGTTATTCAGCCGTACAGGGTCAAGTTTCTGGCTTCCATAAATTTAATACATTTTTCATAGATTGTAATTTTTCTTCAAAATTCCTTTGATAAGATTCTTTTTCATT
The DNA here is from genome assembly GCA_022457155.1 of Cladopsammia gracilis. Taxonomy (NCBI): domain Eukaryota; kingdom Metazoa; phylum Cnidaria; class Anthozoa; order Scleractinia; family Dendrophylliidae; genus Cladopsammia; species Cladopsammia gracilis. The sequence goes on from JAJGOT010000724.1 coordinate 218,814, forward strand.
GTGCGAGAAATTAATCCCAAGTGCATATATGTGACCTTCCATGGGAAAATGTACACTATAAAAAACGCTTTACCGTTTAGTATCTGTTTTACATCCATTTAAACGGATCATACAAAACGTTTAAACGCTTATCTCATCCGTTTTCTAAAATCTAGTATCCATTTAACGTTTCAGTCAAAACGTTTAAACAATTAGCTTATCCGTTTAAAAAAACTTCCATCCGTTTAACGCTTTTGACAAAATGTTTAAACAGTTAGCCTATCCGTTTAAACATTTCCTCAAAACGTTTAATTGGTTAGCTTATCCGTTTAAGAAAAAATGCGTCCGTTCATGGCTTTCGACAAAACATTAAAAGGTTATGACTCATCCGTTTCAGAAAAAAAAACAGCAGCCGTTTAACTTACCCGTTTACAAAAATTTGCAGCTCGAGCTCTGGTAAAGCCCCCCCGTTTGGACCATTTAAACTCCCATCATTGAATAACTTGCATCATTCCGAGACTGGCCTCAGAGAAAAATAAAACTGTTTTTGTGGAGAAGTTTCGTTTCTGTGGCTATTCGTACGGCACCCGTAGACTGACTTCGATTTGCTATTCGTACGGGATTCCAAAACTTTCGACAATTTTTGATGTTATTCTTCACTTTTGTTGGTCTGCAATATTAAATGTTCATTTAGTTCTACGAAGCATTTCTGGTTAAGCAATGTTGATTTGGCTCAGACTAATTTGCTGAGTCTCTGTATACTACGCGAGCGACTCATTTTGTGACACTAAAGCCCGGTTTCCATATGATCGCTACGATCACTGCGATCGCTGAAAAAAGTTATCACTGCGATCGCTGAAAAAACCATACCCTGTTTAGGAGAGACTCACGTTAAAATATATAGCCAATTGAGGACAAAGAGGCCAAAACCCATACCCTATCCAGCGGCACATCCCCGTATAGGTCATAAGGGAGTACCCCCCAGGAAGGGGGTCGATAAGCAGGAGATCACTTTAATGCATTAGACAATAACTGTTTTTTAGCTCCCAGTTCCTTTCACTTAATTTCATAATGATATCATGGAAACTGAAATTTAATTGACTAGTGAGAATAAAAGATACTATAAGCATTTCACGAAAAAAGGTGGATTATTTTGGAAAAGTTCTATTATATCACTTTATACAGTAAATTCAATACTTGTAATTGAATTTTTTTTTTTTTACTTTCAAAAGTTTGTTGCACAGATCCAGACACAATAGAACTGTTTGTACAGGACATACAAGACCTCTATTTTCAGGCCAAAAGTTCCATTGAGAACCCCCTTATAGAGAGGGAGTATCTGAATAGGCTTTGGATCAAGATGGAAACTGCAGCACAACATCTCCAAAGAATCCACTGGACTTTTGAAACATCCAAACCCTGTTCTGAGGAAATGTTACAGATGCTAGTGAATAAATTGGTAGCTATGGAAAGCAGGATTGGTGGGACGATAGAGAGGTTTAGCCACCTAGTACCCTCACAAACAGAACGGCTGTCTTACCAAGTACCAGTTACCTCCACTGGCCGCCTTATATCATTACCAAAGACCAACTAGAGGTCATGCGTTCTTATGGTTTATCATGGTTGGACATAGCAAAGGCACTTAGTAAGCATTTACAGTGTTCGGAGAGCAACTGTGAATTTAGAAGCCGTAAAGGGGTCCACTGCAACACATGAACAGAAAAAAACTATGTTAAAGTCTGTGTTTTATAGTTTCTAAAAACGTTTCACCATGAAATGCATTTCTAACTTAGGTGTTTCAATTTCAACCATTTGGAGAATTCAATTAAATCTAGAGAAAAGTTGCCACAGAGGAAGAAGGGAACTGACAACGACAGAGCTGAAAGCGAAAGTGGCACAAATAATGGATGCGGGCATCGTAATGAAAGAAGGGGAACTGGCGGCACAATGTCTTTACGCTTTGAGATCTGCCATATCAGAGGCTCTAATCTCCTTCAACCCCATTGATGCAAACCTCAGATGGAACGATTTTTACGCCAAGAGTCACATATAACGTTCCAGGTACCTCATCCACACTCGTGATCCACCTTCTCCATTAAAGCGACTATCGTTTACCAGCTCTCTCATTAGAATTGATTCTCTTATAAGCACCTATAAATCGGCTTATGTATGGGTCAAACTTTCCAGATCCTGAAGGTAACTGTACACTGACCTACCAAAAATAACCGCTTATGGCTAAAGGTCTGTGTTGAAATTGTTCATCATTTCACTGAGAATATCCTAGATGGAGGCGAGACCCAAGTATTTGTCAGGCCAAAAATTGAACAGTTTTGTGCACTGTGTACTTAACAATACTTAGGACTGCATGCTGCCCTAATCTATCACTGAGACATTTTTCCTTTTTATACTTTTTAGGCCCGAACAGTCTTTGGCATATAGATGGAAATCATAAACTGATAAGGTAAGGATTCTGGATGACGTACATTTTCCGGCAGGTCTGTTTGGGGGGTGGGGGGTGGGGGGTAAGGGGTGAGGGATGGGGGAGTGATAAATTTGCTTCATCGCTTCTTGTCGTGTGGTGTCTCACAAAGTCCAATTTTCACATAGCTGAATTATAAAATGTCTTGTAGATCCTATGTTAGTAGCGTTATCATTGGCGGTCCTTTGCTGCCCTGAAATTTACTTCCAAGAATATATATATTATTTTAATAACTACAGTATCAGCCAGCAAAAACATCTTGAAAAATACACACACACACACACACACACACACACACACACACACACACACACACACACAAATGAAAAACTCGAAAGAAGTGGAAAAAAGAACCGATAGTGCCTACTGGTATGCGCGTGTTCAAGTTACAGTGTCTGGCACGTGCACTCACTGAAGGTTATACCAGTTAATGCATGGGATGCAATTTTATTTGTCAAAGGTGTTTTCTCTTGTTAGCATTTTCATTTCCTTGTTTTAATTCAACCTTGTAACTTAAAATTTCAAACTGAAGATGACAAAGGATTGTCGAAACATGTCTTTTAAATTCAAGTCAGTTGTCGTTACTTTGAAAATAATGTACATTCCTCTAAATGTCTTCGTACGAGGTAAGCGTTTATTGAGTTTTGAACAATAATTTATTCAATATTCGGCGATGAGTTACATTGCAGAGCCAATGTAACCTCTGTGTTGGGACTAAGTGATATAAATGATAGAGAAAGTCTTCTATCTAAAAATATGCGGGCCAACCGTACCGAACTGGCTGGAACTGCTAGTGGCTAAATGAAATATATCTGCAATAGTTGTTTGATTTATTTCTTTGTTATCATTTGGATTGCAAATGTGGGTTGCTTCGCGGCATAGAAGAAAACTGATTTATCGACTTATGTATTTTTACAGCTGCGTTTTATAATTTTATGACAAACACAGCCATGCCATTCATTTGATGTCTCAACTGTGTTCAGAGTCGAATATGATTGTTTCACCAATGACGCAGTTCTGCGTTTTGCGAATCAGCTACATAACAAGGATAGTATAACCATAACTGCTGTAGTTTTGGATTAATTTCGGCTTATTTCTCTGAAAAGAAATTTTCTTTCCATGGGAGCAACAACGAAGACAGCAATGATAGCATTTCACCAGCTGACCACAAAGGAGATTGACAGGCAAACCAGCCTTTTTATTTCCAATTAAGTGATAAGAAAGACAGCAATGACGGCGTTTCACTCGACCAGGGCACTGGAGATTTACACACCGACCAGCTAAACATCAATGATGACATCACACAGGCAGGCCGCCATCGTTACAACGATTGTGGCAGTGTACAGGAAGACCAGTATTTCACCAATGCCAATTCTCCTGAAAGCTCAAGGTCAAATGAGGAAGATAATATCCTATTAATCGAAGGAAATCCCTTCAACGGGTAGGCGATAATTACAGTCTTTTTTCTCTCAATGAAATATAATTTAAGAAAATTACTTTTTTGGGTGGTTTCGTTTTACGTTTTAACATTACCTATAGCTTGATATATGCTATGGAGCGCTCTGACTGGCTATTGGCTCATATCCTGCCGGTAGAGAACTAAGAACGTCTTAGGCTAAAATTTGCAAATTAGACCCCCCCCTTTTTTATAAGAACCTATTTAGCCTAAAATTTGGAAACAGGTTATTTTTTTAAAATTGATTAAAGAAGGTTTACTTTTGGGAAAATAATTTGGACAAGGCATAACTGTATATGTATGTTATGTTCTGAATGATAAGTGCTTCATTTTTACATAAACACTTATATGTATGTGGTATGCAAATTTTATACAAGGAATAGGCCAAATACCACTAAACGTTCTATAAGCAACAGTGTAAAATTTTCTTCAGTTGGGTTGAAGCCATTACAACCTACAAAGAGATCTTCAAAGGTCTATATTACGCATGGGTTTGTACCGATTGTCACCTTCCTTGAAACATTTGGAGCGTAATGCAGTTGAGTGGTCTAAGATGACAGACACAGCACGGGTGAAACATGTAGAACGGCTTAACCTGTCCTTGGCGCAATGTGAAGATGAAGTGTGTTTCATAGCCTCCAAATTGCCTGCCCCTGTGTGCACTGCAGCTGCAGCTGCCCTGCCATCAACTTCTAAAGAAGGCGAAGGAAACTTCATCGGCCCCTTTGAAGATTCTGAGCTGCCAGAGTTTGAGAGGTTTGAGAGGTTCCTGGGAAAATGCGAAAATCCTTAGTCTTGGAGACGTTGGTCCTCATCCTACCGACAGCTCTAAATGATGTGTTCTTTCACTTGGTCAGCCCATCACACACACGGTGTTAGTTTCACATGGTTCCTTCAAGTGTGACAACAACTGTGCGAGATACAAAGAATGTGCCATTTGCGCGCACACCATTGCCGTGGCGCACGATTCCCAGAGCCTATTTGAATTGCTGAGAGGATACAGAGTACCTTTGAAGATAGTCGATGACTGCGTGCCTGCAGGCAGTGGGAAAAAAGAAAACCAGAAGAGGATGTTGAGGAAACGAAAAAGCCATCCTGAACGTGACGTGTCTGGTTACGGGGACAGAGTTGGAGCAGGTCAGTTGCCAAAACCCACTGAAATCGATGATGACAATATGCCATACGAACTTGTATTTATCAAGGACATGGCTGCCACCACTTGCTATGCATGCAAAGGAAAGGTGCGAGAAAAACCATCCGATGCACCACCTCTGCCTCCTTACGACGTCTTTATTCGTCACCTAGAATGGCGAGTGTGTAGCCGCAGAGGTGAAGCAAAACTGAACGTTAGTAAAACGCCAGATATGGTTTATTACCATCCAACCAAGCGGTGCAGCATTAATTTGCAGGACAGGAAAGCACTAGAAGTGAGTGATGAGGTGAGAAAGAGGTTGACTGAAGCTCATCGTCAACTGGTATGGCGAGATTTCGGTTTCAGAGGTTAGACTATTATTAGAACATTTATTGTGCCTTTTAATAACAAGTGAAATTTAGTGACGTTCGCTTGTTTCAACGATGAGTTGCATTTTTCGTTGCCAACAATCACCGTGGCCCATGAGTTTGTGCACTTACTGGAGGATTTCAATCTAATCGGTTTTACAGTGACATCATTTTTGACAACAGTAATAATAGTAATTTCTTGTTAAATGCTAAAGTTTAAAGCTCCAGTTACATTGCATGTTGAAAGGCACAATTAAAATCGACCATAACTTAAATCTTGTCATAGGCATAACAAGTCGTCTCTTGTTAGGAGACACGCAAAATAAGAGGAAAGCTCTCTCAAGCTATTCTCAGTGGTCTCACCTCGCATGTATAAAAGGCAGAGTAGACAAAGGAGTGATGCCATTCTCTCGAAGCTGCTTAGCTGTTCAGATTACCATGGCTGACCCGCAGGTCCCTGCAGATGCAGTCCAACAAGCTCAAGTTGTCTTACAAAACCAAGCACAAGAAGCTCAAACGACGGCGGCGATAGCAGAACAAGCTCAAGCGCCTGCACAAGCACCAGTGCAAGCAAACGAAGCTTCTTTGGAGGTTTGTGAAACTTTATTTTATCCGTCCATTGCCACGTGTTTCGTTCTGGTTCTCTAGTATTTCGCTTCCACACTTTGTATGTGGTTTGCCCTACGCGGGCTGTTTTTCATTTCCACTGAGTATATTATTGGCCCTGCTTCTTAACGTTTGCCCGCTTTTCTACGGGCTGGGCGGGCTAAATTTTGTTTGATAAATTATTCGCCCTGCTTTTAACGTTTGCCCTCGTTTCGTGTGGGCTAAATTTTGTTTAATAAATTATTCACCCTGCTTCTTAACGTTTGCCCTCGTTTCGTGTGAGCTGTGTGTGCCGTATTTTGTTTTGTATATTTTTCGCCGTTATAAACTATTTGCCTCTTTATGTGGACCTAGCGGGCTATAATTTTGTTTGGTTTGTTTTCCGCCCTGCTTCTCAAGGTTTGCCCTCTTTTCATGTGGGCTTTGTGGGCAATTCTGAATTCATATGTTTGTTTATTTTCATCTTATCCGTCATGTTTTTCCTTGCTATTTATATGCGCTGTTTAGCGGTTTCGAATATGTTAGCTTTGTGCGCACGGTTTTTTTCACGTGCCACTTTAATTGTCACAAGTTGTACGCTGTGTTTTTATGGCTATATTGCATTGTTTTTTTTACACCTTTTGTGTTTTTCCTTGCCTATTGTCGGAATCTTTCTTTTATTTAATTCCTTTTTAAAATTTTTATATCTGTCAGCCCTGCATTATCGTTTACGAGCTTGTAGCCTTACTTTTGTTAACTTGCTTCTGGATCGTATCATCTTGGGTTGCAATCCAAGTCACGGTTGTTACTTTAAGCTATGTTTTTTTTTTTAGTTTGTTTAGTTGTTGCGCCTCATTGTTTGCCCTTTTTTTTGTTTTATTCATTTACGTATTTACCGCTCAATTACACCGGCAATCCCGGCAATCTAGTTTATTTTGCCTATTGTATTTAATCTTGTTTGCTTTTTCTGTCCCGATCTTTTATTAAAAGCTGTTTTCTCTTGTTGCCTTGAATTTATTCTTGGATTTTATTATCGATGTTTGTCGCTTTTAGGGCTTAGTTTTGACTGCCCATTTTCTTTTTTTTAGGCCTTACAACAGCATATTAAAGCTCTCGAAAGTGCACAAGGCACCTCAATAGAGTCATTAATACAGAGAATTTCATATTATGGTGGCAGAAGAGTTGACAACTTCGACAAGTATGAAGCGCTTCGTTACGCTGAAGAATTAGCTTCTGTTGCAAAATCCTCCAGTCATGATATTATCGCTTCGACTTTGAGAGAGAAGCTTCACGTCCCAGGCGTATTTCCTTGCTTTGTTGGCTGACAAGGATTTTTCCCGTGTTATCGAAACGATCTCAAAGGTTGATAAGTCCTTCCAGCGGTCGACACCATATCGCACACAGACGCGAAGAGGAAGATTGCCACATCATGAACCGTATTTTCAAGCCTATCAGCGGCCATCCTCTCGTGTTATTTGTTACAAATGTGGTGGACCTGGGCATAAGTCACCCCAGTGTTGGAAGCGCGCTCCTTCTCGTCAGCCTTCTTCTGCTGCTGAGCCTCGATTTAACCGTCCTTCAACATAATTTTGTATCATCTTATGCAATAAAGATTTTCCTTCAGGATAATAGTGCCTTGTTTTTTACTTGTCTTATGTTTCCTTTATTTTTGTTATTTCGTGGTAACCGTTCTTTATCCTTTACCCTTTTATCCCTTAATACCGACTTGGCGGCCATCTTGGATTTCTATAGAAAGTGTATTATGGGCAATCAGCTTAAAAATGGAAATCAACAGAAGTAAATAACAGTTATTTAAGTATGCTATTGCTTTAAAGAATGAATTTAAAGTTGATTTGTGATGGCTACGACAAAAAAAACGTTGTAAGAAAACATAATGAAATTACAGTATGATTTATCATTGTTTATGCTCAACTACAACAAAAATATTCATTGTCTTGACTCAGTTTGAATAAGCAAGCTCTGTTAACTTTTCCGGGTTTAAAATAAACTTTCAATCTTACAAATATACGACAAAGAAGAATCTAAGAACGTCCAAAAAAATCAGAGCAAAACAATAAGTATAGCTAGTCGCATTAAAATATTATACTACTACTATACTAGTACTACTTCCTTAATGTGCAACAGGCCCTACAGCACATAACCGATTAATTAGGTTATTGCTTAAGTCAAAATCACTTTTGAAGTGGATATAAAATATGCAGTGAATTTTAAACGTAAACGAGCCAATCGAAAGTCTTATTTTCATAACTTAAACTTGAATGTTGCATAGTATGTTTAAACTTTAAAATATGGAAACGTTTAGATATAATTTGACATTCCAATAAAAGTTTATTGCAATTGGAGTTGTTTCAAGACATATTTTTTAGTGTTTTAAGAAAGATTGGGGAAAATTTGCGGTAATTGATAAGAAAAATAAAGAAAGAACAATTTTTTCTTCAAAAAGCGCCAGGCATCCCTAGTGACTTGGGAAGCCATGGAACATGGTAACTAGAAAAATGGGACACGCGCAGTCGTTCTCATTAAATCCAACATGGCGACGTACGTAAGTTTCTTCGAGTGATTTGTAAGAAACTGCACGTAAAAGAGTTTAAATCGTTTAAGAAAACAGAGTTTAAGAATTCTAAAATATGAAACGCAAAGCTGATAACACTAATGGACAGGAATCTT
>JAJGOT010000724.1:235000-311879 GCA_022457155.1 Cladopsammia gracilis
TGAGTCCGGGTGCCATTACCGTTAGCACTTCCGACTACTGGGATTCTTCTGTTATTAGGGCGGACATTGCTACCAAGGAAACTCTTGCCCTCAACAATGCCTTACAATCCTTTGGGAATACTGTAAGAAACTCCTGGGTGGATGCATTTGTTGACAGTCAGGTTTTGCTTCACTCTTGGAACAGGCGTGGTTCCCGGTGACCGCTCTTAAGTGCTTGTTTCAAACCACCATGCATCTCAACGTTGATCTGCATGTCTACTATGTTCCTGGTCCTGAGAACCCTGCGGATTCTCCCTCCCATCGGCTAAGCTTTCAAGACTCTAGACTTAGTCCAGAAACGTGGGATTTGGTCCAAAGTCTGTATGGCGGTCCTAAAGGTCACTCCATTGATCTTATGGCTCGAGCTTCGAATGTCCAAACTGACCTATCTGGCAAACCTCTACCATTTTTTTCTGAAAGTCCCTTAGTTAATGCTTTGGGGGTTAATGTGTTTGCACAATCCCCTGACTTTTACGGGCCTGAGGTTTTTTTCGAATCCTTACGTTTTCCCGCCCATTTGCCTTATTCCTAAGGTCTTTAAGTATCTTAATGGCCTTAAGTTGCCCTACACCCTAGTTGTTCCAGACGTAATCCCACGTCATTTTTGGTGGCCTTTGCTTCTGTCTGCATGCTCTTCCAGCTCCTTGCTAGCCTCTAAAGGAGCTAGTGGCGTTCTTCTCACCCCCTCCAAGGATGGTATCTTGGGTGACAGGCCGATCCCCTGGGACCTTTGGGTTTTCCGGATTTCAAATAATTAGACTCACAGTATTTAATACTGTTTAAGGATTACTAAGTAAGCAAATCCATTGTTGCTGTTACATTGATGTGTTTCTGTCATTAAGCTGTAATTTCAATAAAGTCATCGAGTCTTGTACTTTTCACCCCTCCTTGATTTTATTTAGTTATTTTCAACTATATTAGGTATTCATTCTCATTTAGTCTTTCATCTGTCTTCCCTATTAGGATCTTCCACAAGTACAGCGGCATTTTATCCCCGCTGTAGCTTGCCCTTCATGTGCTTATGCCAACGACCATTTGTTTCGCTTTTGCCAAATGTGTGGCTACAGAAGAAAGTCAGTCCCTCGTCAGCCTGCCTCGAAAATAAAAGTGGATCTCGCAACCATTGATGCTCGTTTGCAACAACTTACACAAACGGCCAAAACGTCTTCGTATTCAAAGCAAAAATCCTCTTTGCGTGTGGAATTTGAAACCTTTTTAGCCTCTTTGCCTAATACAAAGTCTATCTATTCAGCCACCCCCGAAGACGTTTCGCATTTTCTGGTTTGGAAAGATCGTCACGGGAAAAAGGTTATCCATGTCGCTGATTGTGTAAATGCCCCAAACCAAGATGCCTCTGATTGCGGTTGTCCCAAGCGACTCGCATAGTCTGCTGGGTTTTGGTAATCCTGCTGCTTCTTCTCCAGTCCAAAGTTACCTTAAGGCTGTATCTGAGGAACAATTGCATGCTCATATCGTCCCTAAGCATGCAGTCCCGTTTTTTCTACCGAAGCTCTTACTTCTGGCAAGGTTATGGGATAGAAAGATGGCGGATCCGTCAGTCAGCCCTTCCGCTCTCTTTATTCTGGCTTGAGATCAAGCATTCTTTAAAACTCTATTCTTCAGCGCGGATAGAGGTTCTGATCTGGGACGTGTGAAAACCGCAGAAATTATGCGTTTCCCTAAAGACGACAGCTTTTTATTCAATCATATTTGGGGTAAAACTTTACGAGACGGCGCCTCTAACGTCTTTGGAATTCATCGCCATTCAAATCCCCAGCTTTGCCCGGTCAAGGTTATTGAAACATATGTGGCTGTCGCCTCCGAACTGCGCACAATTCTCTCCAACGGCCACTTATTTCACAACACTAATCATCAGCGTCATATCGTCAAAAAGCCCCTTACAAGTTCTTCCGCAGAAGCCCGCTTGAAATATTATTTAAAAGACGAGAAAAGTGATGAAGGCGAGACTCTGCACGGTTTCCGCTCGGGCTCTGCCATTACCCTTGCTTTGTCTGGATCACAGCTCGCTGATGTGATGTCCCATGTGGGTTGGTCCAACAAGGGTACCTCCTTTACTACATGAAGTTAGCTGAAGTTCTTCGTGAAGGATCTCCTTCTGACTTATTATCTTCAAACGAGTTGGCAGCCTCCACCACCACAACTTTATACGTGGATCTTAAAAGACTTCGTTTCTGCGTTTCCTCGTTCTTAATTTCTGTTTTTGTTAGGATGGGGTTTTTAGTTTGGGGTTCTCGTTTTGAGGATGGGCATCCTTTTGTGCGGGTTTTGTGGTTTCCCCCGTGGTATTTTAGGGTTATCTTCAACACGAGACTGTTGGTGCCCATACTCAACAGTAAGCGTGAGGGAGACAGGTGAGAATAGGCAACTATTCTCAGCGGTCTCACCTCGCACTATAAAAGGCAGAGTAGACAAAGGAGTGATGTCATTCTCTCGAAGCTGCTAAGCAGTTTGTATTCAACATGTTGACCATTCTCATTCGTTTCCTTTTACGCCTATCCTTCTCAGGTCTCGTTTCTGTGGCTTTTTCCCACCCTACCCACCTCAGTTTTATATTAGGATTATATTAGTCAACAGATCGAGCCTGTTGGTGCCCATACTCAACAGTAGGCGTGAGGGAGACAGATGAGAATAGGCAACTTTTTCTCATAGCAAGCTGGAGGCACTACATAATTTGCATTAATGCCAGCTATGGGGTAACATTGATAGCATGATTTACATCTAAAAGGTTATGTAGCACTGTTAAAACTAAGACAATTGAGCTACGGAGACCTTTTTCAAACCTACACAGCTTTTCCCAAATTCAGTCTTCTGGCTGTAAATTTTTCTTTCTTCTTTAGTGTTCATTTCATTTTCTTTAGGTTGTTTGTAGCTCTTTTCCTCTCGAACATACATATTTGGAAACTTGTGCTCCCTTGACTAAGAAAGTTAGTATATAATATAAGATGCCATTGCCACTTTACACCTAATACCTTTTAAAGTTTGTCATGTTCCGGGACATGACACTCAACCACGTTATGGAAACCAAGTTTTGTATTCAGTAATATATTCATAAATGGCCAAACTTGGCACATATGGTTCTGTCCGTCAGAGGAAGTTTGACGGAGGATAAAAGACCTCTAATGATGTTTTTGTAACCATTTTGGGGGCAGGCAAAGGCATTATAAATATTAAACAGTGTTGTATGAATTTGATATAAAAAATCTGAAAAGTTCATGAAATACAAACGTTAACCAGAGGATTTTATTGAAAAAAATGCCAGAAAGAACTCAGACACGTTTTTTAATTACTATTTTTCTACGCGTTTGTTTGTAAGTGTCATTTTTAGTCTGTGAGGGAGAAAACGTGTTACTGACATTTACCTGACAGGCAAAATGACGGCAATGAGTTCCATATTCCATGCCAATAAAATGGATGTTGAACATTCATTTTATTGCCTGTGAGTACCATGTTGACAGTGAAATTCATTGCATGTTAAATGTGTTGGTTTTAATTTTGCATTTTCCATTTCAAGAGCACATTATTGAAACGAATAATAACAAATTGTCATGTATGATTTCGTTACTGCATTAGTGACAGAACCTTTGGCTGACCTTTATTGTACTGCTGGATTTCATCAACTGTGACCTGATATGATGCTGAGATGTTCCATTTTCATTCGGTATTCTGGACATTCAGGTAGTGAAATTAACTTTATTTTATGGTATTTTGACATTTATTTGCCTTGGCCCAATCACTGACAAAATAGAACTAAGTCAAACTGGACTACTACCGCTGTTGTGTTATTTTTTTCAATCTTTTGTACGCCATTTGAATACTTATCGATTTTTAATTTTTGAACTTAATTAAGTAACGTAGCTAAATATACAGAAGCAAATAGAATATGTGCAAGCTACAGCTTTATACATTACGATTAGCATGAAAGGTATGGCTATATAGGCCCTTAGGTAAAGCCTTACTCAATAAAGTTGTTTGTATTACATTATGATTTTGATTCATTGTATGCTAAATACAATATATATTATAGAGGTTTTCCTGAAAGAAAATATGTGAGAATTTTGTCAGGACATCGGAGGTGTCCATACAACTAATGAAAAACGAATCCTCACCCCTACCCCTCACATTTATTTTTTTAAGCAAAAATTATCATCTTTAATAAAAGCCAGAAAGTTAGCTAATTTTTTAGTGCATGAAAACGTCATCATGCTGTATATGTTGGGTGTATAACTAGTGTTATTGTTATTGCAAGGTATGTTGAAAAAAACTGGTGCATCATAATTACAGGTGGCTAATGGTTATCCATGGTGCTATCGACAGATATTCGAGAGTAGTAGTTTTCCTGAGGTGTTCTAACAACAACCGAGCGACAACTGTTGCACAACTGTTTGTCTCAGCCACCGAAGATTTCTGTTGGCCTTCAAGGATAAGAACTGCCAAGGGAGGAGAAAATGCCGAGGTAAAATGGTTAATGTTGCTAAGATGAGGGGAAGGTCGGGGCAGTGTGTTACGTTCTGTGCATAATCAGAGAATTGAACGACTGTGCATAATCAGAGAATTGAACGACTGTGGAGGGAAATGAGAAAAATGGTATCAGAATTCTTCATATGCCTTTTTTATTTCCTTGAAAATCATGCTCTACTGGACCCATCCAACGACATTGATCTATTTGCGCTTCACCATGTAGTTTTAGCATGGGTAAATGCCAGTTTGGAAAATTTTAAGTTGTCATGGAATAACCATAAGCTCTCTACAGAAAAACAAGAAACTCCAAATCAACTGTACATCCTTGGCATGTTACGGTTGTTTGGTTCTGATTACACTGCAATCAGAGACTTTTTGAAGATAACATGGTACCAGAAGAATACGGGATTTCAGAACCAGACATTAGTGACCTAGTGATTCGGCAGAGGGTAATGCCATTGTCATACCGGTGAATGCTTGGCCGAGCTTCAGACAACACTGCAGCCACTCACCCAAGACGGAAATCATGGAATCCCTCTACATCAAAGCAAGAGAACTGATACATAGATATAACTTAAACTCATAATACCGAGAAGATTTTCTCTTGATAATACCTATGTTTTGCTATGCTACGCTTTGCGCAAACTCGTCTCAAAGCCTTTTAAAGTAGTGGGGCAGTGGTAGAAGCCTCTCAAAAAACATAAAACACGATGAAATAGCTTTGTCATGTTTTGAACAATGGTTTAAGATTGCCAGAAAACAAACACTATTGACAATCGCTAAAAGTGCATGTGACGAAAAATTCCACGATTCTTGTAGTTTTGGGGCTGCCTGTTTCAGGGTTTTCTATGTCCGCCCCTCCCCCCCAAACAGAGAAGGCCCCGGAGACAAGGTTGTGCTTTGTGAACTTCTGGTCACCTTATTGCAACAAACTGAATGGAGCCCATATGAACAATGACTTAAAATTTTGCAGAAATATATTTTGTGTCTGGCTTAATTTTTGTATTTCTGAGTCTTTCTTATTTTCATTTATGCTACAATTCTTTTAATATTTTTGCGACCAATGGATTGGATTCAGTCCTTTTCTGGCGTGGTAGTTAAATGTTCTATTGTAGATTGAGCAATGAATGCACAAGGTATCATAGCAAAAATTAAAGATCAAGTTGCATTCACTGAAGTGAATGAATTACATTACAATTCAAATAGCTCCTTATTTATATGCTTTAATGGGTTTATTTTGAGCTTGCTTAAAATGTTTAATTCGACGCCCATGAATATTATGTATTGTTATTGTGATCTATGTATATCATATTCCAGTTTATGATTAGCCGCAGCATATAAATAGTGATGTAGCGCCAGAGTCGATCATTCTACGTGTGATCTCGTTACTAGATACTCCGTCCTCTGTAATACGTGATATTGTAATTTTTAATTGTTATACTTTTAACATGGCTCAATCATCTTATGGTCTTCGCCCCCGTGAACATACGGATTACGTGGTGCTTCACACTGGGAAAGCAGTGCAATTTCCAGCCTTTGGGTTTTCGCCTGCGCGATCTGAGGGAGGGCGCCCAGGGCAGAACAGCCCAGTCCTAGATTCGCCACTCAAACGGGACGAGGAGCCGATTTCCTCTGATTTTTCGGAACTACAGCAACAATTGCAAAGTGCAAAGGCTGCAAATGCTTCCCTCGAGTTTAACACAAGAATGGAACAGATGCGGCGTGAGCTGGAAGGTTTGCGTGCACGTAACAATGAGCTGGAGAAACGCCTTGCCCACCTAGTTCGCAACATGGCCAAACATGACTGCCACCCACACTTCACGACTTGCGTGTAAAGTCTTCACTCATGGAACGGGTGGATAAGTACCTCTCACACTTGGATAATAGCAGCTCTGACGAATGCGATGACGAGGAAAAGTAGAGGTAGGCGCAACTCCTTGAAATCGGGGAAGGCGAGTAAGATTACGAGTCGAGTGGTCACACCCCAGCTTTGGCCGCAGTCATCTTAGCTTGTCATATCTCGAAAGAGAAAAAATATGATGAGTTATCCCTTGCTGAGTTCGCTGGCGGCTATGCCGCGATTCTTCAAAGGCCAGACCTTTCACCCGCAGAACTTCGCGCAAGAATCGACCTAATGTATTTGGCAACACAATTCACCTGGCCTTCGGTTCGCGAACTCCACGCTGCTGCGCTGTTCGAGATCGAGTGCGGCCGAGCGCGCTGGGGAGACTCTTTCGTATCTCGAGAACAATCCTACAGTCATCAAGCAAGTCATCGAAGGCAGGGTCTACTCGCTCGGATTCTTCCGCGGCTGTTTTCTTCTGCCAAGATTACCAGCACAGAGTGTGCAAGTTTACGAAGGAAAGAATTACATTACAATTCAAATAGCTCCTTATTTATATGCTTTGATGAAGCAATTTCATTTCATCTCGTTTCAGTTAGTAGTCATTTTTCATCTTGCGATCATATCTTAAAAAGTTACAACTTTCAGTTCAGAAGTTTAATCAATATATACACAAATACAGTACAACTTACTTATAAAAATATCATAGTGACGTCAAATGTTGTATTAAAGGTCTGTCTTGATTGTTTAGTATTCTCTTTTTTCACATTCATTTCATTACATCACACTCACATAACATCACATTCATAGTCAGGGCTTAAAAAACAAAACTTTAAAGATAACAAAAATAACAATTAGTTACAGTGCGGCGCCCAAAAGTGTGACCACTTTTAATTAATTCGCATTCTTTCGTGCCGATTATCCAATCATGTGAAAGCACTGTTAATTAATTCGCATTCTTTCGCGCCGATTATCCAATCAGAAGGCGAAGATAGTTACAGCCAACCGCAAGAACAAAATCAAGGCAACTTGTTACGAAGGCAAATGGCTCTTTTTCTGAATACCATTTTTGTACGCTTTTCCTGCTGAACTTTGGCGTTCTTGGCCTCGAAAATAACACCGAAATGCAAAATGTTCAAGGTCAAATCGACATGGCTTACCCGCTGTAGTAAACGGTAAACGTTCGGCCAGGCGACGTATCAATTTAATAGTTGTAAGAACGCATAATAAGAAGAACATAATTGCAAATATTTGTCTCCTACAAATATCATTGGTGTATATCCTGACGTAATTGTGTATTTATGTTCTATTTATGTTCCGTATGTTTGGCTATTTTTCTGTATAGTAAAGCGAAACCGCCGCGCGAAAGTTACAACCACAAGACTAACCACTGAACTAGAGCTGATTCATAACAGTCGGTGTTTCGCTATTCAAAAACAATGTTCTTCAAACCCTGCGTCAAATAAAAAGAAACTTATTTTTATCTTTCATTGTGGACCATGCTGTTGCAGCAAGTTAGGAAGTTTTTGCAAAATGCCCATTTGCGACTCTCACATCTTTAAAAACAACTCCACACCTGATACTTCGCCAGGCTTCAGACGTGGGCATGGATCATATATCTTTTCATGTTCGGAAGTTACAAACGCTATCTGTCGTGACTAAAAACAAAATTTATAAGCCGTCTGAAAACCGCGCACTTGATGATTTCAATAGCTATTGCCGAATTAGTAGAATCAGCAGAATAAGATTCTCGGGAAATACCCTGAACTTGTTATTTCGCTCGTGCTGAGTCTAGACGGAATAGGTTTGTACGTAACAATTGTCCACCACTGAGACCCACCGAATATCGACTAGCCTGGGTACATCGAGGTAAGGTTTGTATTTCGTTCAGGGAAAAAACACTTTTTTCAGCGAGAATTTGTAGTCGCTGCGGTGACCCCATGACCCGCATCTGTCAGCACGCTCAATTATATCACTTCTATAAACGGCCGTAAAAATACAAACAAATAAAAGCGCCATAATATAAATTCCATGTGGAAATAAGCAAAGACATCGTTATATCGGCTGTAGGACTTACTTTATTCAACTTTATCGTCGACCATCTGATCTGAGCAGTGATCACGGTGAGCGGATGTCGAAGCGCACGATTTTCCCGCAACAATTCCCATGCATTTTGGAGTTACAAATTTAGTCAAGCGTAGAATTTCAAAGTTAGAAACGGAAAACTTGACTTGAAAGATCGTTGAAGGTAAAGGCCCTGAAGCATTCTTGAAACAGATGTTTTTTACGTTCCCGAATCATCGCCTGTTCATTTGAGTTGTCTTCGGCTTCTGGATTCTTATTGGCTATTGCACGAAAGAATGCGCATAAATTAAAAGTGCTCTCATTTGATTGGATAATTGCACGAAAGAATGCGAATTAATTAAAAGTGGTCACACTTTTGGGCGCCGCACTGTAATTACAAAAGATAAACTAAACAAACCAAGGTCACTAGAGGCACAAGCGACAGTTAAGTATTTAAGAAAGGGTTCCGGGAAAAGGCACAGGAAGTTTTCTGGTAGGGATCTTACCTAGCATTTTGCAAATCAAGATAAACAATTTACCAAGAAGGAAATAAAGATGTACTTGTTTATTAAACATCACAGGCTTTAGGCTAAGTGTTATTGCTGGTTTAAGATTGATCATAGTTAACAGAATAAACTGGTTATGTAACTCAGTCAGTCCTTTGTTGTTTTTGTTCGTTTGCCTCGACAGTGCACAAAACACAAAAGTAACGAAACATTTGGGCTCACACGTTAAACAAAACAATGTGCAAGGTCACGGTTTGTTCATCATAAAACAAAGCAGCTTTGTAAACTCTTTTTGAAATTTGTTGACCTTCATAACCAGTTTGTTCTATTGACTATGGATTGATAGTTTCTATAGCGATCATGATCAGGGATTTCATTAGAAACCGGCGAATTCCGTCGGCTACTTTCCGAGTTATTGCCGCCTACTTTCTCTATAAATTTCATGATTCTCACCATTTTAATTTATTTTAATGTAATAAATCAACAAGAATATCACGAAACCTTTTCTTGTATATTCTGCTCCGTTTTAGGCGTTGGATATTTTATGAATTCCCAGTTTTATTTAACACTCACCAACGCGATAACAACTGCAAGACCATTGCAGTCCGCCATGTTGGGTGAATAGTGGAGAAAGACTGGTGCTAAATGTTGCCTCAATCACATTCACTACGTTCTTCCGGTTTTCCATGTGTGTTATTAGGGGTTAGGGAGCTTTAAGTACGAGATTGAGTACGAGTACGACTTTTGAATTTAATACTAGGGTTAGGGTTAGTACACCCTCCTAAAGTTTGAAGTTTTTTAATGCCAACATATTCTTCTACAAAACAGGTCATCACTTTTTAATAGGAGCGAAACAAACTGCAAGGGCCGACATGTTTTGCGAATGAGAATGCTCCTGCCTATGTTCAGTCAGTTACGTTAAAAGAAACGATTGAAACACTTCTAAGTTTTGTCACTTTTCAACATTAACATTTTTAATTATTTATTGTGTCAAGTGCCACGCATTTTTTTTTAACCTTTTTGTTCAACTTTTTTGCCTAGATTAAAAGATTTCTGTTAACAACATAATAAACAGCCGCTTCTGGACTAAATGAAAATAGTGTAAAACCTCAGTTTTAATCAACAACCAAATCACAACAAACACTGTATGTACGATTTTGTTTATCCAAAAACATGTAAACATGGAAAGTAAAATTGGAAGATTGAAAAGGTGACAATAGATAATGAATGACAATCGATTGTTTTATCGAAACTTAGGAAAGAGCTACAACTCCACCTGACTGCGTACGAGGAACTGCAAAGAAAATGTGAAGTAACGAAGTGCCATTTCTGGGGAAATGCATGGAGCATGGCAAAACATGAAAGAGAGCAAGTGGAGACGCATGTTGCGCTCCAGGAAGAGCAAGGAAAACTCCAACATGCAGTTTTAAATGGAGTAAGTAATTTACGAAACCATTACGAAACTACTCTTGAGAAATGATCGTACTCTTATCAGGACAGTAGTGACGATTACAAATCGGGCTTTCACACCTTTTTTTAAAGATATCGTACAATGCCGGGTGAAAAGGTCAGCAAGACTAAAAAAGGTTATAAGAAGCTCAACAACCAAACGTAACACAATCTCCTTCAGCACAAAGGATGAGGATGTTCTTACAACTCGTACAGCAGTGTCCATCGCTAGCTTTAACTGGATGATTGATGCCTTTAAAGAAAGAGCTCAAAGCAAACTCGCCTTGAGACAAACAGTCCTGTTAATTAAAAAGTAGCGAGTTCCTTCTCTATGTGGGAACTCCCACATGCAGCCTTTACGTGCAGCTGAGATCTGCAGTACACCAAGAATTGCCATAAGGGATGTAATGTATCATAAATTAAAGCAGTGTTAATAGCCGTCATACAAGCCATGAAACGAAATTTTGCCCGTCATGGCATCCCAGATGAGTGCATTAGCGACAATGGGCTGCAATTTGATAGCCACAAGTATTCGCGATTTGCCCGGGATTACGGTTTTAACCTTGTCAAGTCATCTCCATATCACAGCCGTGGTAATGGTAAAGCGGAATCCGCTGTAAAAATTGCCAAGAATATCTTGAAAAAATCTCGTCATGAAGACCCGTATCTCGCCCTACTGGCCTATAGAAACACTCCTCAGCAAGGACACGTGTATTCACCTGCTCAGAGACTGATGTCCCGAAGGTTACGTGACCTCATTCCTGTGGCTGCAAGTCAACTTCGACCGCAAACAGCCTCGCCAAGCTTGGTGGTACAGAATAGTGTAGCAAGGAGACAGCGATCGAAAATACAGTATGACAAGAAGGCATCAACGCTACAGAGGGAGTTCTCACCAGGAGAGAGAGTATTTGTGAAACCTAACCCCAAGAACAAGCACAAACCATGGATTCACGGCGAAGTAATTGGAAACCCTGCTCCAAGGGCTTGCCTGGTAAACACCCCGTTGGGGCCGATTCGTCGAAACCACAGTCAGATCAGGAAGGCCCGCACGGAGCCTGCGCACCGCTACTATCAGACGGAGCCAGTCGACTTGGAAACAGCATCTTTACCTGGGGCAGGCGACATGCCAGCGGAACAAAACCAACAGTCGGACCAACCAATCGCAGAAGAAAACCAGCAGTCGGACCAACCAGTCGAAGAGCAAAACCAACAGGCGGATCAAGCAAAACCGGATAAACCAGATCCAGGACCCACACAATCGAGTGTCACACAAACGCGGAGATCGACAAGGCGTAGAAACATGCCTTCTAGGTTTAAGGACTATGTTATGTACATTGTGCACTCTCTTAGACCAGTTTAATGAACATTGACATTGACCGAAATTTGATTGAACATTGACATTGACCAAACATCTCGCCATTACTTTATTTTGCTGTTGTTAGTTTTGTTTCTCTGTCAAAAGGGGAAGGGCGTTGTACATGTATAATATGCATGTCTAAAGGTTAGTTTCTTGCATAATAAATCACTTGATCAATTGCACAGAGATGTGTAACACTTACAACTCGTACAGCAGTGTCCATCGCTAGCTTTAACTGGACGATTGATGCCTTTAAAGAAGGAGCTCAAAGCAAACTCGCCTTGAGACAAACAGTCCCATTAATTAAAAAGTAGCGAGTTCCTTCTCTATGTGGCAACTCCCACATGCAGCCTTTACGTGCAGCTGAGATCTGCAGTACACCAAGAATTGCCATAAGGTATGTAATGTATCATAAATTAAAGCAGTGTTAATTGCAACTGAATTAAAAATGGATTTCATGCAGTACTGATCTGAAGTAAACTCCTCCTACATCAACTCTCAAACATTCAAGGATAACAAAAAATGTACGAGGAAACAGAAGTTTGATATAGCCAGTAATGTTAACTTGAGCTATATTAAAGGGAGATTTGAAGTAACTGGTTCGAGATATAGTGGGCTCTACTGCATTTTCAGAATAGCAACAACAACATGACGGGATCGGACTGGCAAAAGAATGTAATCGGTTGTTATCAATTTGAAGAATTTAAAATAAAACAACAAAAAAGAGCTAAACCAAAGGGAGATTTTGATGCCAGAAAGGAGGATTGAATGGGCACTTCCTTGTTCCTTTCTTAATTAATTCACCTGTTATTGCACTAAGTGAGACAAATGTTATGATCATCACTGGCTATGTGGAATTCCGTGCTTCCTCAAAAATATTTTTTGCTTTCCTGCAATGTTCGAGAGATACATGTAGTAAGAGTCTACTTTACATCACAAAAGGAATAATGATCAAGTCTTGAGTCTTGCGCTTTACTATCCGGTGCAGATGTGGTGTGGATGGGGGGGGGGTCCACGGGCACTTGAAGGAATAAGGAAATTAACAGTCACATGATGACGAAAACGAGTATGGTTAACATGATATTTTAAATTGTATTGAAATGTAAAATTCTTCCATCAGCTGGAA
Source organism: Cladopsammia gracilis (assembly GCA_022457155.1). NCBI lineage: Eukaryota > Metazoa > Cnidaria > Anthozoa > Scleractinia > Dendrophylliidae > Cladopsammia > Cladopsammia gracilis. Next base: position 247,864 of record JAJGOT010000724.1, read on the forward strand.
CTAATCGTACTGGTTCTTACAAGTTACTTATTGTGACCTCTTTAAATATGGCTGGCTTTACACTCACGACAAACTCTTCAAGGCCAAAATTGCTGACAGTGCCTCCTGTCATCTGTGTGAATTTAAGCAGACTGTAGAGCATCTGTTTGAAGAATGCCAGCATGTCCACTCCTTCTGGAACCTTTTACCTCTTGGTGGAATGATAATAACTCGCCCTCAGTGTCCTTGAACAATAACGATAAGATTTACGGATATCTCCCTGAGAGTAGATCCTTCCATAAGTTTAATCTTTGCCTGATTGTCGCTCGTTTTTATTTCTACACTGCAGCCAAAGAAAGCGAACCATATAGTTTCTCAGCCTTTAAAGCTTTTCTGAAACACAAATTATCTATAGAGCCTTCAAGTGTCCGTGAATCCCTGAGCCTTTAGCCACAAACAAACTTGATATAGCAGTTGTATTTTGTCTGTTCCTTTTATTTCAGTCCTAACGTTGTTCCTTGTTTGTTAATATTGTATATTGTATTGTACTTATCAATAAACTTCAATTAAAAAATATATATATGGCTGGCAGATTCATCATCTCTGGAAGTACTGACACGATGCTAACTTTGAAGAGAGAATTAAAGAGGGAGAGATGTTTAGCAGATGTGTCACTAGACTGGAGGAAAGAGCAGAGGAAAGATATGGCTGGCTGTAAGTTAAAATATTCATTGAAGTGGACATTTTTTAATATGATCATGGAGAGCGGTTTTTGATTGTCGAAAATAATTTCGCAACTGCTTTGGTTTTCACGCCACTTTATTAAACAATCAGAAGTAAAACCAAAACCAATCGTGACTTGCTCACACATGTTTTCTCGCGCTTGGCATCGGCTACATGTATTTGTTTTGTGTTCTGATTGGTTGATCTGATTTGCATAGTAATTACTTCGGTTTTGGTTTTACGACACTCAAATAAAAAGCTGCTCAAATAATGCAAAAATAATTTATCTGCGGTACGCAGTTTAGCGGATATTTGTTTTCTGCACGTTCTCATACGGTTAATTAATGTATTCATCATGGGTTATGTAACCCCCGTCTCTGGGGTGTTATGTGCCATGTTTACACAATGCTTCATTAGTGGGGCGTTGGTATCTATATCGCGGTGCTTTCATTCATATTCATTCGAGTCTTACGACCGTCCATTCACCCTCTAAATTATGTCGGATACTGAAACCCACGCGGCTGAAGCGAACGCAGGACAGGAACAGCCACTCGAATCTACCGATATAGCATCGACGTTCGCTTAATTCAAGGATTACTTCGATAAGAAGTTAAACGTTTTGAAACGTGACATTCAAGAGGATTCCTTCAGTAATACTGATGCTATTGCCAAAAAGCTAAAAGAGGAATCTAAAGTCACCTTCAAATTTGAAGGAAACAAAAAGCAGTTCTTATTCAGTTCGGGTCTTGCGGAGAAGGTTAGCTCAGCTTCTACAGCTCTTGGCAAAAGAAAATTTGAAATCGTTAAAAGTTGTCTGGAAGAAATAGACTCTGACATTAGGAAATGCAACAAGCCTATCAGATTGGCAGATAAGTCCGTCGCTGGGTGGGATTTAGTCAACGAATATTTATCCGACGAATTGGCAAGCGGGTCCGAGGACGAGAAGCGCATTCGACGTGCAGAGCAGAGCCCTTCGTAAACATAAAGAGCGTCAGCAATCTAAAGCGAAGCCTACCGTCAGGCAAAGCCATTTCCCTTCTCAACCTTCTGCCACCACCACCTCGTTTGTTGGCCAACATCAACCAAACTTCAGGCCTAATTCTCGTTCCTTCAGACCTACCAGCAAAGCAAAAGCCTGGCAACATTTGTTTCACATGTGGTCTACAAGGTCATTGGAGGTCCGAGTGCCAGGGCAATCCACAACTCAGGTCCTCAAGTTCTGGTCAGTCGGTTTCTGGTTTTCTTTCAGCTATTGGAGGTAAATAGGAGCCTACATACGAGCTTGTTGTACAAGTTAAGTATTTAGTTTGTTTATTATACTGTTTAGATATGTCTAATCTTTCCAATTCCACATTTTTTAGAGAAAGAGACTCTAATTTGTTAGTCGATTTCGATTATGATCGCAATCTATTTGAATACGAACAGAATTCTGCATTGCCTGTACTTAAGGGTAGACTTAGGGCTAAACTTGATTATTGGTATACTATTGGTGCCAATAACTTTGTTACGAATACGATCAAATTCGGTTATCAGATTCCTTTCATTAGTACACCTTGTAAGGCGATTTTTTCTAACAATAGGTTAGAAAAAATTTGGATCATGCATCTTTTGTCGAGTCAGCCATTTCTGAGTTAGTCAGCAATCACGCAGTTGTTGAGGTGCCTTTTGTCCCACATGTTGTTAATCAATTTTTGTGTCCATAAAATCGTCAGGGAAGAAAAGACTTATTCTTGACTTGCGTCACGTCAATCAGTCTATTTGGAAGCAGAAGTTTAAGTGTGAAGATTGGACAGTTTTGTTATCATATGTTAACACGGGTGATTTCCTTTTTAGTTTTGATCTTAAATCTGGTTATCACCATTTCGATATTTTCCCTGATCATCAGACATTCTTGGGTTTTTTCCGGTACTGTCAAATATTTTTGTTTCAGTTCTTCCTTTTGGTCTTAGTTCAGCACCATACATTTTTACCAAGTGCCTCAGACCGCTTGTTAAGTTTTGGAGATTTAATAGTGTTCAAATAGTTGTGTTTCTCGATGACGGTAGGGAATCATTCCAAATTGCCAAGGGGCATTCGTTGTTTGTGCAAACATCCTTGAGTTATTCAGGGCTTGTGGCTAATTCGACCAAATCGCTATGGGAACCTACCCAGTCACTCGTTTGGTTGGGTTTGAACTGGAATCTTCTTTCCGGTTCAATTTCTATTACCGACAGGCGTGTCTAATTTCATCGCTCTTATAGATAAATTTCTTCAATCCGCTCCGTATGTTACTGCTCGGGATTGTGCCTCTATCGCAGGTCACGTTATGTCCATGTCACCGGTCTTGGGTAATTTGACTCGTCTTAAGACCCGTTTTCTTTACAAGGCCATAGATTCCAGATCTTGTTGGGATTCCTGTTTTAATATCGGGCTTCATAATGACTGCCTTTCAGAAATTTTTTTTTTTGGAAAAACCATATTGTTAGCTTCAATTCTAGAGCTATTTTGCCTTATCAGGCGCCTTGTTTAATTAGCTATTCAGATGCCAGTAATGTAGCCTGTGGTGCTTATCTTGTTGGCACTAATGAAGTTTGCCATGGCATGTGGAGCCCATGTGAGGCGGCAAAGAGCTCTGCGCGGAGAGAACTTAAGGCTGTCCATTTTGCTTTAATGTCATTTAAAGCCTTAGTTCAGGGCAAGTCAGTTAATTGGCATTCTGACAACCAGGGGGCTGTCCGTATTGTAGATATAGGGAGTCCTAACGCAGAATTGCAGGATATTGCACTTGATATTTTCGATTTTTGTCAAATTTATAATGTTACATTTGTTCCTCTATGGGTTCCCAGGGAGCTTAACGTTTGTGCTGATGCAATCAGCAATATTGTAGAATTTGATGACTGGTACACTACCCCGGGGTTTTTTTGCGCACTTAGAATGAATTTGGGGCCCTCATACCGTTGACAGGTTTGCAAGTGCATCTAATGCCCATCTTCCCAGATTTAATTCTAGGTTTCGTGTACCGGGCTCCGAAGCTGTTGATGCATTTTCAGTCTCATGGACAGGACAGAATAATTGGCTGGTTCCGCCAGTACATTACATTATAAGAGTGATCCAGCACCTCCTTGAATGCAGTGCTGTACAGCTTTAATAGTGCAGTACTGGCTGTCAGAATTGATGCTAGTAGGGGTCGTAGCACTTAGTGCCTTTATGCCGAGTGGCTTTTGATCTCGGCACATAGTGCCTTTATGCCGAGTGGCTTTTGATCCCGGTTGCGATTCACCGATTTGTGTTTCGGCTTACGAGTTCTAGTGGTGTTGTCAGTTTGTTCATAATGTTTCGAATGAAACTAGTTTGCCGAGTGGCTTGTTTTTCTTCCACAGTTGGAATTCGCCGAGTGGCGTGGTGGAATTTCGCACACTGAGTGCAGTTAGAGTCGAATTTAATCGACATGTTTTTCCTGATTTGTTTTGTTTCCAGTGTATTTTTGTTTCCATTCTCATAGATGTTGTCGAAAGCGCCTTGCAGCCTAATTTTCAACATATTGAAGACGGTCGCCTCAAGGCATTGCTTCAAGATCTCCCCGCAGTTCTTCTTCAAAGTAAAGCTGCCACCACCAGGAAGAAATACGAGAGAGGCTTCAACGCGTGGAGAAAGTGGCTTCGCAGTTCAAAGAAATTGTAATATTTCCCTCGTCTAGTGTGTATGTTTCTTTGTTTTTTTCTTAGTTTAATTCAGGAATCCGTTTCTTGTAGCATCATTGCCTTAAATGGGTTCATGATTTAGCAGGTCAGCCTGACCCATGTAATTTGCCATTCGTGTTGCCATTAATAGAATCTGCAAGAAGGCTTCTTAGTGTTCCGGTTAAAAAGAAAGAACCGGTGACTCCGGTCATTATTCAACGCTTAGTTGCTCATTATGGTTCCACCTCTGCTATTTTAGCAGATTTACGAGTTCTCATGTTGTGTGTTTTAGGTTATGCAGGATTTTTTCGCTTTAACGAGTTAGTGCAATTTGAGGATTCTTTTATGAGAATTTTTATGAGAATTTTCGTTCAACGTAGTAAGACGGACATCTATAGAGACGGGGCTTGGGTTCTTATTGCTGAAACTTTCAAGTCTACTTGTCCTGTTCTGTTAGCTTTATGATATTTTGCAGCCGCTTCTTTTCCAGTAGATGGTGAAGATTTTATTTTTCGTTCCCTCACTTTTTGCAGTAGTAACAGATCTTACAAATTCCGCGGTTCTGATCCATTGTCCTACTCTAGAGCGCGCGAGATAGTGCTGGGCGCTTTTGATGCCATTGGCCTTCCCAAACATGATTACGGTATTCATAGCCTTAGAGCTGGAGGTGCCTCTGCTGCAGCTAGTGCCCAAGTCACCGATAGATTGTTTAAAAGGCATGCGCAATGGAAATCGAATAGAGCCAAGGATAGCTACATCAAGGACAATGTTCAAGCGCTGTTGTCTGTTTCTTTGTCATTGGGTATTTAATTTTTTCCCGTTCTTTTAGTTCGCATACGGCTCGTGTTGACACACGTGCCCCAATAGTGGTTGCCTATTACATGATAAATGTTTTATATTCGGTTGTGCGGGGCAGCGAATTAGAATATAAATGTATTTATCATGGGTTACGTAACCCCGTCTCTGGGGTGTTTGTTTTGTGCCATGTTTACACAATGCTTCATTAGTGGGGCGTTGGTATATATATATCACGGTGCTTTCATTCATATTCATTCGAGTCTTACGACCGTCCATTCACCCTCTAAATTAAATACCCAATGAGTAAGGTTTATTGTATTTGCAAGCCACTATAAGAATTGATATATTTATTGTATTAGTATTATACATGCATATGTTCAGATTTTTTGTTTAGCTTTATACTACATCGGTAGTTACTATCTAGTTGTATGTTGAGTTTTCGGTATTTTTCGAATTGTTTGTAAAATTTATTATCTTGTAGTTTTGATTGTAAAGACATAATAAAGAGGGTCGCATACGGCTCGTGTTGACACACCCCAATAGTGGTTGCCTATTACATGATAAATGTTTTATATTCGGTTGAGCGGGGCAGTGAATTAGAATATAAGGTGTATTATTGTCTGTTTGTGCCTCAGTATTTAAGTGGTGTTAAGTAGTTTGCATACGGTTATATAAGTGTCTTGTTCATTCGTATTCATTCTTTCGGGTCTACGAACGCCTACAACCCAGTTTCGTTTTAGCTGTCGCTATGCCCAATGAGCAGGAGCAATGATCTTTGGTTTAGACTGTTACTGTTAACGGCGACTCTGGGACTGCAATCAGCCCTTCCATTACCAGGTTAATTAAGTCTTCCATTGCATCGATAGAGAGCATGCGCGGCCTCGTCGGAAGCGGCCACATGTTTTCTGACTGAGAGGTCTTTGGCCCTCCTTCGCCTCAAAATTGTTTAAAAATTGGTCAAGCTTTGTTCAAAACAATGGAATAAGATCCCTTTACAGAAACAAATGTCTAGGAAGAACAAACGTGGAGATAGAGGCTTCTTTGAAGAAGAAACCAGTCTAGCCAAAAAATCCAATATGGCGGAGTCGGACGAAGGAAACAGCTCGCTGGCTGAAAAAGAACCTTCTCTTCTAGAAATCAAACATATTCTTATCAATATACAAGCTACAATAGTGGATATTAAAAAGGAGAACCGAAACCTAAAGAAGGAATTAGAGGCTTTGAAGAACTCAATGTCATTTAACGAGAATGAACTTCAAGGAATTAAAGACTCCCTGAAGAATACAACTAAAGCAAACACATCGTTAACTGAAGAATTAACCAAAACCAGAAATGAGCTCCAGTCTATTAAGCAAGATCTCGAACAGGAAAAGGAGGAATCTTTTAAAGCTTGGTGTGCATTTGATAACCTCGAACAGAATACCGGAAAGAACTCTTTGGAAATACACGGAATACCTAAAAACGCTTACTCCGACACGGAAGCTGCGGTTATTAAAGTTGCGAACGCCCTCCATGTAAACTTACAGCCTGATGACATCGAAATATCGCATAAACTTAAAGGAAAAGAAGGTAAGAGGCCGATCATGGCTAAATTCTGTAGTCACAAGACGAAGTCAAAGTTATACAAAGAGCGTACCAAACTTCGTAGTGTCAAAATTACAGATAATTCCTTTCATATGCACTAGCCATGGAATCTAACCAAGACCGGATTTACATCAATGAAAATCTAACATCTTACAGGAGAGAAGTACTGAAGGAAGAGAATAATCGAAAGAAAAATAAATCACTAACAAGCGTCTGGACACTAGACGGGAAGATCTACGCTAAAGCTTCGCCAACTGGAGACCGATTTCTTATTTCCTCTATAGAAGACCTAAATAGTATTTAACATTTCCACCTTAAGTTTCTGTCGCTGAAGGAAGACTCGGCCGATTTGAGGTTTAGTTTCTACTTTGACATTATTTAGATAAGAATGTTTTCCTGTCTCATGTTTTTCCTTTCTTTCCTCAGCATGCTTTATCCCAATTTTACTTATTATTTAGCTGTATGTTCTTCACTGTGTGTGTGTGTGTGTGTGTGTGTGTGTGTGTGTGTGTGTGTGTGTACCATTAATAATACGCAATCGCAACTACGAATACTTTACTTTTATTTGCTACTTTAATTCGAATCTGTTTTATTTACAAAAATGCTTTGCTTTCGTTCTTGTATTCCACGATATTTACCATAACGCTCAATTTCTTCTAATTTTCCAGAATGATGTTGTGTTCTCTCCAAAATATATATTTTAGTGAAAAAAATTCTATTTCACAAAAAAATCTTCGAAGTTATCTAAAAACACTAATCTATATTTACCCTTTGCAAATATGCAAAACGACTCTTCGAATAAGAAAAGACGACACCTTTTAAAGCTTCTTTTTGTTCGTTAAATGTCAGAGGTCTAAACCAAACACGTAAACGAAGGCAACTCTTCAGGTGGCTGCATAACAATAAGTTTGATATAATATTCCTCCAGGAAACCTACTCTCAACAAAAAATATAGAAAACATATGGAAATCTGAATGGGGCGGCAAAGTCTACTTTAGCCACGGCACAAATCACTCGAGAGGTGTCATGATACTTTTTAACCCTAAATTGGATGCCTTGGCTGACAACATTGAAACGGACAAAAATGGACATTATTTGCTTCTTCAGGCAACCATTCATGACTTTTCTTTCTAATTGTGTAACATCTATAGTCCCAACAATAACTGCGATCAAAAAGTGTTTTTTTCAAATATTATTGATGTCATTAAAAAGCGTCCGAACAACAGCTTTATAATCGGAGGTGACTTCAATTGTGCGCTAACACAACAGCACTATTCCTGTTTTTAAAAAGAAACACAATTATCTCACTGACAAAGGCCTTTACTGGGATATGATAAAAATGGAAATAAGAGGCTTTTGTGTGCAATATTCAAAAAGAAAAAATAGAAAGCGTAGAAACAGAGAGAAAGAACTTTCTAATCAAATTGACGCCTTAATGAAAGTACTCGCGACAAACAGGTCAAAAGAGAATATTACTAAACTGTACAGCCTTAGGACAGAATTTAACAAGATTGCTGAGTACAGAACCAACGGTGCCATTATAAGAAGTAGAACAAGGTGGCACGAGCAAGGCGAAAAGAATACGAAGTATTTCCTAAACTTAGAGAAACGTCAAACCTCTAAAACCTTCATTTCTAAACTCAAGTCACAAGATGGACATGAAATAACAGATTCAAACGAAATTTTGAACTGTCAAAAATTGTTTTACAAAAACTTGTATACGGCAGTACCCGGCAACAGCTTAAATGACAAGGTATTTTTTGAAAATCCAAGCCTCCCTAAACTAAACGATATTGAGCTGGAGGTGCTTGATAGACCACTCACAAACCAAGAATGTTTCGAAACTCTTAAAATATGCGCCAAAGACAAATGTCCAGGCAGTGATGGATTCACCGTTGAATTTTATTTACTCTTCTGGCCTATACTAGGAGAAGAAATGGTTGAAAGCTTTAACCACGCTTTAATCCACGGACAACTAAACATTACACAACGGCAAGGAATTATCAAAGTTGTGCCAAAAAAACGTAAAAACAAGTTGTACTTAGAAAACTGGAGGCCAATATCCTTATTAAATATTGACTATAAAATATTATCTAAGACCATTGCAAGTAGAATTAGCAATGTTCTTCCCCAACTTATACACGGAGACCAAACTGGATACGTGAAGGGTAGATACATTGGACAAAATATCAGATTAATACAAGATATAATGAAAATAACTTCACTGGAAAACCAACCCGGTATGGCAATCTTCGTCGATTTCAAGAAAGCCTTTGATTCGGTAAATTGGGATTTTTTAGCCAAGGTATTAGAAGCATTTAATTTTGGCCCACAAATTCGAAAATGGATAAATGTACTTTACACGGATATCACCAGCTGTGTCATCAACAACGGGTACGCCTCGGAATTTTTTTCACTTCCAAGGGGAGTTAGACAAGGTTGCCCATTATCCGGTATCCTCTTTGTTCTCTGCGCAGAAATTCTAGCACATGCAATCAGAAATGATAAGAATATTAAAGGGATACAAATCTATAACAAAGAATATAAAGTATCTCAATAGGCCGATGATACTACAGCTTTCGTTGCCGATGCATTGTCGGCAAGAAATTTGTTTAAAGTGCTACGTGCATTCCAAGAGACGTCGGGCCTGGAAATAAATACGGCAAAAACCGAAGGGATGTGGCTTGGATCTTGCAGGCATAACACATCAACTCCTTTTGATATAACTTGGCCTTCAGAGCCGATATACGCCCTGGGAATTTATTTCTCTTATGAGGTTACCGCCTTCAAAAAGAATTTTGAAGAAAAGCTAAATTCGATGAAGAATATCTTAAATCTTTGGAAAACAAGAAATCTTACTCTCCACGGCCGTATAATCATTCTCAAAAGCCTCGCTCTCTCCAAGCTTGTCTACAACACATCCATACTCTCCTTCCCACCGGAATTTATATCCACAGTTAAATCTGCTATATCACAATTTGTTTGGAATACCCTTCCTAAAATTAAACACAATACAATGATTGCTCCAAAAATAAAAGGAGGTTTAGATATGCCGGATTTTGAAATAATTAATAATGCCTTGAAGGTAACCTGGATAAAAAGGTCGTATGAAAGCAGCAATGATGCGAGCTGGAGCCACATACCCCTTGCTTTTTTAAAGCGGGTAGGTGGGATTTTTCTTTTTAAGTGCAATTATGACCTAAAATCCCTTCAATTAGAACTTCCTATACAATTTTATAGAGACGCTTTAAGTATCTGGCAGATGATAAACCAACAAACTCCTGAAAATAAAGAACAGGTGTTAAACGAAATCCTGTGGAACAACCGGTTTATTAAAATCAATGGATACTCAGTCTATTATAAAAATTGGTACAATGCAGGAGTGATCAGGATCAAAGATATTTTTTATGATAACGACTTTTTGACTTTTAATGATTTTTGCCGCACATTCCGAGTCAAAACCAATTTCTTGACATATTATGGCCTATGTAACGCTATTCCCAAAAACTGGATCCGCCTTTTGAAGCAACCCAACTTAAACGGTACCCATAGCAATAATAACAATAATGTGGAGACTGATGTGGATAAAATTCCGTTAAACGTGCTTTCATGTAAATTGGCTGCTAAATTTCTAATTGAACAGAAATTTGTACCCCCTACAGCAGAACAAAGAATGATACCAGCAAATTTTAATAGGCAAACGATACAAACCATTTACAGTATTCCTTTTAGAGTGACAAAGGATATTAGACTCGCTATATTCCAATTCAAAATTACACACCACATCTTGCCAACTAATGCAACTCTTTTCAGAGATAAGATAATTCAATATGACAATTGTCATCTTTGTGATGAAAAACAGACTTTAAAACATCTTTTTTTTCTATGCCCAGACGTTCAAGTCTTTTGGGAAACTTTCTGCAACTGGTGGAATGTAAAGAATGACGATTTTATCGTTTTAAATGAGCATATTATCATTTACGGCTACACAAATAACTTCAGGAAATACCTGGGTTTAAACCTCTGCTTAATAATCGCCAAATATTACATTTACTACGCTTCTAGAGAGAAAGATCTCTATTACTTTGAAGCTTTCCTTGTCTAAAGTGCAAATTATCCATCGAGAAAAGCAAAGCCAAATCGCAAATTAATTCTTAAATAACTCTATTTCCTTGCTTTTGTTCATGGGAGCATTCGAATCTAAAGATCTTAGACGGGCACTCTAAAAAATAAATGTTATTTAAAATTTTGATTGAAAGTATTTGTAAAAAAAGTATTGTAGCTGTAAGTGCAACTGTGATGTAACTAGTTATGTAACTTAATTAGGTGTAACTCATATAGTGTAACTCAATTAGGTGTAACTAATTTTGTGTAACTATGCCGTAAGTATCTTTGTAACCTACTAATAAGGCTATTATACAATATTTCTGTAAGTAACTATCTTGTAGAAAATAATAAAACTAATAAAAAAAAAAAGTCTTCCATTGCCGAGTCTATTGGTACTTTAACCGATAACTTTACGCAGGTTATCGAAGATCGTCTGGGCAGTTTCGCTTAGCGGTTTTCTGAGGAGAATAGTTCCACTGTCGAGCAAGCAGTTAAAAAGGCTCGTTGAGAAAGTTACTCCTGTAAGAGAAAGGGAAACCAACAGCAGCTGGACCATACCGTTGAAGTGCTAGACAAATTTGAAGCATCCGATGCTTTGAAAGCAAAATCGTACGACAAGCTCAAAACTGCTTTGGACTCGGGTACTGAGGTTGTTTCTAAGAGGATAAACGTGATTAAAATGGCCGATAAGAGTGATTTTGGCTGGTCAACGGTGAATGAATACCTTTCGGAAGAGCTGGCTTCAAACTATGATGATGAAAAGAGGATGTACAGGGCGGAGAGAAGGGCTGAGAGAAAAACCATCGTTGCTTCCGTCCCGTGGATCGAAAGAAATCGGCGTCTTCTACTTCTGCCGCTTTTTCTTCCAGTCTTCCTATTCAGCAAGTGGTCAGCCTAATAGAAGGGTTTTTAGCTCTTCACAGCGTTTGGGGCCTTGTTTTAAGATAAGTAGTTTCCTTTACTTTACACATTAGACTTGCTTTGTTTTCACCTTCGGATTTATGGCGTTACTCCCAGGCCATATCCAATATTCTCCAGTATTTGTTGGTTATTTTCGTTTCTTGTTTTTCTATCAACTTCTGGTAAGTGCAGAAAGCAAGAATATCTGCGGTACACAGTTTAGCAGATATTTGTTTTCTGCACGTTCTCATACGGTTAATTAGGTGTATTATTGTGTCTGTTTGTGCCTCAGTATTTAAGTGGTGTTAAGTAGTTTGCATACGGTTATAATTATAAGTGTCTTGTTCATTCGTATCGATCCTTCGGGTCTGTGAACGCCTACAACCCAGTTTCGTTTTGTTTTATTTTTGTTTTTGCCCTTTCCAGCTAATCAAGCTTATTGATAATGTTTTGTTTTTATTTTTATAGTGCAGGGAGTTCAGCCACTTGAGTGTTTTTTGTTCGAAGTCGTCCTATTCTTCAAAGGCCAACCTTCGCTGCGACTGACTAGATGAAGGGGAGGACTCTCATTCTTTAGTTGAGTGCAATTTACTTCCTTTTGGTTTTTCAGAGGAATTTTGTGCCAGCAATGTGTGTGCAGGAGTTAAGGGCCGTTTGAAGTCTTCCGTTAGTTTTTGGGCATCCAACTTAGATCCTCCTCAGTTTACTCTTGATACCATTTTGCACAGCTTATTGACTGAGTTAGGTCGGGCTGGACGGGAAAATATTTGGCTCTCGGACATGACGCACAGACCTTGTTGTGCTCGGTCCATACGCCATGACCTAGAGCCAAATATTTTCCCGTCCGGCCCTCCCACTCAGTCAATAAGTGCAGGGTCGCTACTATCGGAATTATACGGTATGTACCCATGGATGTATATTTTCTTCAACAAGTTTTGAAGAAATAATATTCGATTTGCAAAATGTAATGAAAACTACTTAGCTAACAAGGTATATTGTCTTTTAGAGCACTGCCAGTTTTAACTTTTTTCCCTTGTCAACCTTTTGACCAGTTTTTGATTGGCAATGACTGATAATTATTTAATCTTTGTTTAGCTATTTCGAATGATGTTTGTATTACATCAATTGAAATTATTTTATCTGAAAGAGTTTCTTGTCATGTTAACAGGTAAAGTGCACGGATGGTAAAGAACACAGATTCAAGATTAAGAACTTTGTATTTAAAGCATAGGAAGGTGTGGCAAACAAACCTAAAAGGCACTGCCTTGCAAAACATCCCATTTTATGGAGTGTCTCGAAAAGGCTAATCAAGACGAAAACAAAGACAACAATAACAATCAAACTTGGCCACCGAGAAGTCCTTCTGGACTGCTCAGATGGAGGGCATTTAAGGTTGGCCAAGGAAAACTCATTAACCAAAACCAAATAAAGAATACATAACTTGCACATGTATTTTCTAAAAATTAATTTGCTTGAATCTAGACACAAGATATCATTTAGTCAGAGTATGTGATGGAACGGCTTTGTGTAATTTGTAAAGATTTAATTATCGCAACCTTGTTAATTAACAATATCAAGCAGCCTTATTTTTAAACCCAAAAAGAAAAAAAGAAAACAATATTGTTGTATTGGTATACTTTTTCTTGCAGTTCCAAATTACCTGCAAAATTGTTCATTTGAGGAAGAGATTTTGTTACTGTTTCTCAAGAAAGGTCAAAGAAAGTGCAAGCTGAAGATAAGCAGCCAGCCATAGAGCAAGATAGGTCTCCACGAGAGCTCCTTACCTGCCCAAATGAAGGGTGTGTCAAGATGTATCAACGTCACTCCAGTCTGTTAACACCTTTTATTTCAGCAGTGCAAGTTGATGCCTGAGTGACAAACTTCTTCTCCACTTGTCAAAGATGAAATACCATGACCTTTCAATTGAGGGTGCGAGTATAGCAGTCACGGTAGCAGTTGAACAACTGGGCGACACATCTGAATGGGACAACATATTACCCAAGGGGCTGGGATTTGAAGAAAACTAAATAATAAGTGAGCTTAAGCTGCACTAAAAGACAGTACACGAACCTTAGAGGCTCCTTGAGAATCAGAACTACATGTGAGCTACTAGTTACTGTTCTGGGCGCTCTCTATTGCCTGAAAGCAGTGCTTATCAACAATTTGCTTGTGCAAATAAATAAGAATATGATTACTTATAAATATTATACATGAAACAAAATACAGAAGTGACTATCTTATTGTGGACAGGAAGTGAGCTGATTGGCTGATCAGCTCATAATACTAGCAACTTAAGGTGGCTCCATATAGTTTTTCTGGCGCGCGAGGTATGGGCACGAAAATGGCAGCCCGGCTATTGTCGCAATTTGAGTCTCATTTGTCATTGTATTCCCTATCCCTAGCAACCGCTTGTCGAAATATGCTGATAAGTGTACCAAGACATGTAAGATTACTGTATTTTTCTAACTTCTGTGAAGTTCATTGTAAATATGCATTGTGTGTTGACCCAAAATCAACTGGAGGAGAGTGGCACGATTTCGAGAAGTCGTGTAATTGTCGAGGTTTGTTTATGGTTGGGGGGTCGCATTAAGTTCACGGGGTGACAAAACTCCCAATTCATTGGAAGGGAGAGTGACTGAAAAACAGTGAGAGACATAAACGGCCAATTTGTTAGAAAAGATATACCTACGATAAACGAAACATTACCGACAGGACTCGTGGGATAAGGGAATGGAGGGCAAAAAGAAAACTGGTACAGAAAATCAAAAACAAAGAGTGATTTTTTTTGCATTCTGTTATGTGACAAGTGTGTATATAATGAGAATGGTAAGCTTACAACCGTGTTTCCAACCAGCAATGCAATTTTATTATTTTCTTTAACAGTTATACCGCTATGAATTTTCACTATATCCTTAACACTAGATGTACTAAATTGTTCATCTGAAAAAAGTGAACAAAGATGTTACAAACATGTGGGGTTCCAAAATTCCAATGTGCATTGACAATGCATTAGAAAATCATTTTGGGACCTAGAAATACATTCCCCTGCCACTACTCATGCAGGCAATTCAGAGAACACACTGCCAAACCAAAACAAAGTATTCCTGAGGTCAATTTGTCAATTTCATTTTCAGCAAATCTGACATTATGCAACATGACTGGAGAAAGGAAATGTGGACTGGCCTTGGTAGGGTCTCAAACGTTTCACGTGACAAGGCCTTAACACCACACAGCCGGAATTTTACATTAGACGATAGAGTCCCTCTGGTATTGACTTACAATCAGTTCAACAATGGCACCAGGCAGATAATGATCAACAACTTTAACATCCTGTCCTGAGACGCGCTATTTTCCCTACACCCTCACTTGTGTCATCAGCGCGACAGAAATCTCAGGGACATTCTTGTACACTCTGCTTATGGTTCGCACTCACCCTCTGATGCCAGACCCTCGCCTTGCCGCCGACCCCTCTGCCACACTCGCAAGTACATAACATCTCAGACTGTCATACAGGGCCCCAAGAGTGCATATAACATCTGTGACCACTTCACCTGTCAATTTGCGAATGTTGTCTACTGCATAATCTGTCGCCGCTGCCCCCGAATTTACATCAGACTGGAAGGCGGCTACGGGAACGCTCCAGTGAGCACTTACGCAGCATTCGTAACCTGTCTCCAGGGTTTCCCGTAGATGAACACTTCAACTCAACTACACACTTGCTTGATGTCATGATCTGCGGCGTCGAGCATTGTTTCGGCAGCAACACCAGCCGCAAACAGTGTGAAATGCGACTCATCTTCAAGCTTGGCACGCTCAGACTGAGTGGACTGAACATTAATTTAAATTTCCTGTGACAGTTTTTTTTGTGTAACTGAATGGCGCACGCATTCAATGTGCACGCACCCTCTTTGAATTTTTTTTTAATGTCGTGGCACACAATTTTAAATCACACTGAAGTGCTCAGCCCGAAACGTTTGTGGTATAAATGACATTGACACTTTTTTGAAAGGATTAACACCTTTTTACTTTAGGATATGGCCTCGGTATTCTCTGTTAGATGTGAAATGTGTGGTAGGGAGAACGATGTGAGGACATCCAGTGAACACTAAGTGGCAAATGAGGTCCTCTCACTCAGAATACTAATTCAAGGGCTGTTCTTGGGTGTCTACACACAGGAATTGGAGAAACCCACCTGAATAATTTATTGTGTACATTAAATATTCCCTCTATGAATCCTGTAACATTCAAGAATAGAGAAAGGGAAATTGGGCATACAGTTGAATTAGTTGCAAAAAGTAATTGTCAACTAGTTATGTCTGATGAGAGAAATGCTGCAATTGAAAATGGTGCAAAAACAGATGATCAAGGATGCATCAGTGTCGCCTGCTCTTATGACATGGGTTGGCAAAAACATGGAAAGGGACACATCTCGTCTACCGGTCATGGTGCAGTTATGGGTTTCACAACTGGGAAGGTCATGGATTACACTACAAGAACAAAAACATGTAGATGTTGTGCAAATGGTAAAAAAATTGGGAAAAGCACCCACAAAACATGACTGTCGAGTGAATCTCTCTGCATCATCTAAGCCAATGGCAGCTGTGAACCTGTTTACAAAAAGCCTAAATTCAAAAGTCAAGCTATCTGTTTGTGCCGGGGATGAGGATTCTACAACAGCTGCTAATATAAAACAGAGTACCCTATGTAGTAGAAAAATGGCTGGACATTGTACATGCAAAAACAGCACTGACCACACGACTGTATAATCTAAGCCAAAGAGGAAAATTTTCAAATTCATCTGCTTTGTCTCACAAAGTTATTAACTACTTAGTAAAATGTTTCATACTGTGTCCCAAAATAAGGGAAATCCAAAAGCCCTTCAAAAAGCCATAGAAAGCATTCTACTCCATGCATTTGGAAATCACCTGAGTTGTGATGAATCATGGTGTGGAGCCAGCAGACCCCCTTCACTAGAAATATTCTGACCTTCCCTATGGAAAAGATCTCCACGGTGAAGACCTAAAAAAAGGATTGGAAAACATTTTTATGACTATTCCAGTGGTAGCAAATTCACAAAGAAATGAGGCACTCAATAGCACTATTGGTTCAAAAAACCTCAAAAATAGACATTACGGTGGAAGCGAGAGCAATGACTTTCGAGTGGTATGTGGAATATCCCAAGTAAACATCAGTCAAACTCTTAGCAGCCTTGGGCCTACTTTGTTCTTGATTTATGTTAATGACATACCAAATGTCGTTACATCTACTATCAAACTGTTTGCTGATGATACAAAGATATACTGTGAACTTAATCACGTTGATGATACCTCAGCGCTACAGTCAGACCTAGATTCTCTAGAAAACTGGACAAGGAGTTGGCAAGATAAATTCAACCCCCAGAAATTCGAAGTAATGAGAATAATGCATAAGCAAGATAAAAGTAAATATCCTTATTGCCTGTCAAATACAGAATTAAGATCTGTCAACTTATATAAAGACCTAGGCGTTAACATCTCAAGAGAATCTCTGGTCGAATCACATAGATACAATAGTAAATAAAGCAAACAAAGTGCTGGGCCTACTAAAGCATACAGTTGGCAATAAGAACAAAGAAATTTCTCCATGCTTTACCAGTCATTGGTGACACCGATCCTAGAATATGCATGTTCAGTATGGTTACCTCACCTAGTTAAAGATAAATTAGCTATGGAAAAAGTACAACAAAGAGCATCGAGAATTGCTCTTGGTCAAAAACCCCATGAGATGACATACGAAGAACGATGCAAATTGCTAAACAGGAACACACTTCAACATCGAAAAGAATATCTGTCCCTAGTAGAATGTTATAAAGTAGTGTTCGAATTGAATGGCCTAGACTTTAATGATTATTTTGAGTGTTGTAAAAGTAAAAACACTAGAGCTAACCATCTGTATAAGATCCAAACGAAGTCAGCAAAAGTTAATTCCTTGAAGTACTCCTTTGTAAGAATTATCAAAGACTGGAACAATTTACAAAACCATCTATTTGGAAATGATATCGACATCAATAGACTTAAAATGAGTTTAAAACCGTGGATGAACATCAACTGATGTTCGTATTCAAAATTTTAGATTTTATATTTTCTACAAGCATTATTAACCATCTGTATTATATATTTTTGTAGTTTATTAATTTAGTTAGTTAGTTAGTTAGTTAGGTAACCTAAAATAGGGGTAACCTCACGGTCCTCCTTTTTTAATACCGTTTTCTGTATTTGAATAAAGTATTTTTCAACCTGGTAATTACTGTGTCAGACATATTGAAAAAATGGACTGTAAAGCCAAACAGGACAAACTCAGGAAAAAAGGCTTAAAATTCAAGCACCGGAGAGCTCAGCTACACAAACAAAAATTAAATGTGGATGGAAGGAAAGAAGCTCTTGAAGGACACACAAAAGTAATATTGGACTTAACCTTGACCTAAACAAGTCTAAAGAGCTGACACAAGCATTCGACATCATAAATTGTAAAATAACAAATGAGGAGTTGCAGGAATTCGAAACCTGCATTCCAAAACAAACAATCGGACCACCCTCTACAAAATGCTGCTATGACAGAAACAATGCTTACAACTTTATAATGTATGACATTAAAACTAACACGTCTGGCAAATCGGCAGAAATTTGCCAACTGTCAGCAATCGATTGGTCGGGTATACATTATATTGCCATCCAGGGATGTGGATATCCATGCCACAAGAGTAAATGGGTTAAGGGGCCAGCCTACTTTCATTTTGTCAAAAAAGTTTATAATTTTGAAAAAATTGTTTAGGGCTGTTGGTGTGTTTCAGGTATTAAAGAAACTAATGCAGGACAAACGTTTTTGATTTTCCAGGTTTTTAACGTTTTTTTTTTCAAGGAGTTTAAATTTGGCGGTAAATCGTTGCCATGGCAACGAATGTTGTTTATCACTAAATAAAGCTTTGTCACAGTGATATGTGTACCCCTGTACACATATCACTAGTGATATGTGTATCCCCTTCCAATATGGCTACCGTGTCTTGTGTATACCCCGGTACCCTCCCAGGATACCCAAATCCCTAGTGATATGTGTATCCCTTACACATGCGAAATTTCGTGTGAAGCCTTTAAAATAAGGACAGCACTCGCAAAATGTAGAAACCTTTTCGAATATGTTAAAAATCATGAGTATCCACCATAATTTACCAAACAAGAAAAATTAATTTTACAACCATTTCCCACTGAAATTTCGAGTTAGACCCAAAATTAGAGTTGCTATTTTATTTGGACAAGCAAAAGGACCAAAAGGAAGGCACAACGATCAAGCGACTTGTCATCAAAGAAGACGAGAAAGCGAGGGTTTGTGAGAATATGCACATACTAAAATCGTGACTGTCACACTAGAGGAAAAGACAGAGTTGTAATCGGTTTTGATATGAAGCCTTCCATCCTCGCTTCGTGTAGAATGGACGTGAGTTTAGATAAATTTGGATACTATATGCTCATAAATGTTCTGAGATAACATCGCTGTTGACCTCTGTGCAACCTTGTCCGCAGGGAACGTACGAGGTTGACACTTGTGATAACAGAAATGTGGAGAGGTTACTTCAGTATTTATTTTGTGAATAGAAAATAAGTTCCATATAAAAGGAGTATTACAGGATTTTGCGTTACCCAATCACGAACAAAGTTGTGTATTTCATCAAGTCAAGTCTCGAGTCTCCCGAAGGGGAAAGAATCCTTACTTTGCTGGAGTCAAAATGGAATGATATTACCCAGTTTAAAAGCAAATTCCTAGGCAAATCTAGATGCAGGAATCCGAAAGTTTATAAAATTTATGCCAGCATGTCACTGTAGCTATAATAGTTCACTGCAAAGGGAAGGGTAGTGGGGATACACATATTAGCTCATATTACTAGTGGGCTATCTACCTTGCTTATACTACACAAATAAAAATCAGCTCCTGCTAATATATATGATGTAATGTTTCCTGAATTTTGTATTTTTATGCTGGTATGTAAGAGTTCAATTTTTAATTTTCAAATCAAGTAACCTGGCTGAGTTTTTAAGAGCTTGGTTATCGAAATGTCTGGCACGATAAGTTTAACCTTGGAAGATTTTGAAAATTTGGAAAGAGTTGAAGAGCTGTACTTCGGAGAACGAGAAAATGAAGATAATTAACAGGCAGACGACTTACCTTTAGACGACAGTAGCTCAGAAAGTGGAGATGACAGCGAGACCATTGCAAGTTGTGGTTGATCCCTTTCTTGGAGCCATCCAAAGTTCATTGAGTTGCGGCGAAGTCAGCATGTCAGGAAGATCTGAAAAGCACTTAGAGCGAACGCGGATGACTTTCTTTGTCCATGGAAAATGAATTTGCAAAGAAACATTTATTTTTACACTGCATCAGCTGGACAATATTTTGTAGCCTGGTAAAACACTACAAGAAGAATGGACTGACTTTACGTTCTCACGGAAACAAAAAGCGACTATCGAGTTGTGTTGTGTTGTGACATTTATTTTGAATGTTGCTGACCAGCAAGCTCTCCTTCTCCCGGGACGAGTTCCCAGTTTCAAAAGAGTTGATGTTAAACTGCTACCTTCTGTATTAACCAAACACAGCTTATGGAAAACGTACTCAGAAATATCTGCAAGCAATGGTCAGACTGCTGTTGGATACTCAAAGTTCTGTGATTTATGGAACCAACTTTGTCCTTTTGTTTTAATTATGCGCCCAGCAACGGATTTGTGTGGGAGGTGTAAAAAAACAATTAAAAAAACCGGCTAATCTGCCGGAAGCTCAAAAAGCAGAAGCTGTCAGGGCACAGGAAGCGCATCTTAGACTCTCTGCTGGAGAAAGAGTTTTACAAAAGCTGTTGTGGACAATCAAAAGAAAACATTCATCAGTACCTGCAAGATACTGATTTTAACACAGGACATGCACCATGTTCATACGATGGCACTGTCCACTGCACTATTCCTACAACTAAGGGCAGCAATTACACTACCTGACAGATCCAAATCAGCCAGGACCTATATATTTCAAAACTCCTCGCAAGTGTGCAATCTTTGGGGTATGTTGTGAATCCATTCCCAGACAAGTGAACTTTTTGATTGACAAGAACGTTCTGACTAGAAAGGAAGCTAACAGCACAATTTCCTACGTGCACTCTTCTTTGAGTGCCATGGTTTAGGCGAAAAGGAAGCAGGACTTCATGTAGACAATTGTGGAGCAAAATAAAAACTGCCTTTTTATGGTATTACATGTGGCGAGTCATGAGCGGCCTTCACGAGGAGGTAAAATACAACTTCCTACTACCCGGTCATACCAAGTTTGCCCCTGATTGGTGCTTTGGATTGTTAAAACAGAGAACAAGACGAACGTTTGTTTCCTCTCTCTTTGACATTGTCACCGCTGTTAAACAATCTACCTCTGTTAATGTGGCTGAACTTGTTGGCCTTCATATTGGAACTGTGCTTGTTACCTGCTATGACTGGCCAACGTACCTTGGGCAGTACTTCAAGAAATTTCCTCAAATCAAATCTTGTTACCATTTTCGTTTTCACAAAGATCACCCAGGCATTATATTCTGCAAAGAGTACTGGCACTCGGAGGAAAAGGCCATAAACATCTTAAAAAATGTGACAATAGTCCCCGTTAGAGGAGAGCTCCCGCCTTCAATTTCCCCTAGCGCTATGAGCAAAAAATGTGCCGAATACTTGTACAAGGAAATCAGAGAATTTTGCAAGGACGGTACAGAGAATTTAGTTGCCCCACCCAATAAGAACATCAACTTTGCATTGTTTTTCAAATGTCGCTTTTTAAGTGATGTGAAGCAAAACACAGAACACTAATTTTTGTGGAATAATTCATTGCATTCTGTTGTTATGTAAGTTACAAATACAGTATCCTGAAAATAAATTATATCAGGTGCAAGCTGTTTTCTTCTCTTTTACATGATACCAGACATACATAAAATGCGAAATTTTCCACATTAATATTTTTAAATTTCAGCCAAAAGGGGGGGCGCTTATTCGAGGAAATACGTTATATGCAATGTAGACTGCTCGCAGTCCCTCTCTTTATAGTCGAGCGGGTGAGCAAATACGGGATTGGCGATCTGAGCGGTGAGCGAGCGAAAATAATGCGAATCCAGTTTCCCCTCGGCTCTTTCGCTCGCTCCAGTGTCACCGAGCTTTTTTTTGTGATAGCTCGCTGTTCGATTAACTGAAAAGGGACAGCTAGCAATCTATATTGTTCGATTGGGTTCGATTATGTTAGATTGCTGAACCATTCGATTGGCTATGTAATTATAATTAATTTGCAGATATCCCATAACTCACATAACTTAATTAATTTGCAGATATTGAAGAAAAGCTGAACCTGGAAGAAAAGATCTTTCATTGAAGATCCGGGAAATGCACGCCTTTTTGGTGAACAGGACGCCGACGGGAGAACCAGTAAGAAAACTGATGAAGGGCAGAGCACAAAACGAACAAAAGCTGCAAACAACCAGGATGAGGTGAGTCGGCTTTTATAAACGTAGTTCAATATAACATCATACATTACAAAAACAATATAAATCTAAAATAAATTTTGTTCTATTGCATCTAATTTCAAGATCTCAGTCAATTCATTTAAGGTTTCTACAGCATCTCCGTAAAGAATGTTGGTATATAAATCCTTAAAATCAAAAGAAACTAGATAATTCGACCCAAAACAATCGACTTCCTGTTCCTTAATTATATTAACTAATTCTGTACCACTCTTTAATAAGGTATTTGCAAACTTATTCTCAAAAATAAAACCCTTTAACTTATCAGTTATGAACTTTAGTTCATCCCGTAAAAATCTAGAAGCCTCTACAGTACACCAACTGTGACCTGTCACAATTGGTCTTGCAGTTAATTCCCCTTCATTCTCTGGACAAGCCCTACTACTTACTTTATGCACTTTTGGCATCAAATTTAAACTAGGCAATATATAACCATCTTTCCTCCACAGGTTAAATTTCTTCATTCCCCCTCATTGCGTAAATAGTCATAATCCTTACTAGTGTTTCAACTCGTGTCTACAACTCCTTTTCAAGTCATCCACCACCCACATAGACTCCACCCACTTGCCTTAAATATTCCCTTTCATACCATTTAGATGAATTTAAAGACCATCCCAATTTTTTGTCACTCTCTTAGTATAACATTATCATTCCTCAATATTTTCATTAATTTATTTAGCATCTTGTCGTCATTTGCCTTCTCCAAAACAAGGTTTTGCTTCCCTTTTCTCCTCAGTTAAATAACAGCTCTATCCAAAACCTCTAATATCTTGCAAATAGTTCTCAAATCCACCAAAGGATGGTTTAAATTGTACCTTATTTTCATTCTCAAAGCAACCCTTAGGATTTTTCAGAATTTTTAACTTTGCTATTACCTAATTTAGAACAATTTAAACCTAATTTAGTTAGACAAGAAATACTTCATCATTACCCTTTCTACACTTTCTTTCAATGTTCTAGCGAATGAAATGGAATCAGTTCCATGGCTTACAGAAGGAATTGGCACATACCCACCACTTTTTCGTAAAAACTGATTGACTTCGGCATTCACTTCCATTGTAGTAAAATTATGTAAGTTTGATGGTTTTCTAATTTTCTTATTTTCAGTTTCCTGTGTTTCTTCCTTAAGCCTAAGAAATTTGATAGTAGCCACTACCTGTTTTTGTCAAAATAACCTTTCTCCTTTCAACCATCCGCATATAACTGTTCATAGACTGTCTTATTTGATAAACGTTCCTGTCATACGCCTTTCTCTCCCTGCTTTTTCCTCTTCCTTTCTTCTTCAATCTTAATCTCAATTCTCTAATCTCAGATGCCATATTTTCCATCCTTGATGAAATGTTATTAACTGTTAATCCCATCTTCTCAATTTCCTGTCTCATCTTTTTCTTTTCCTTTTCTTCCTGCTTTTGTTTTCCCTCATTCTTCTGCTTTATTTCCCCTGCACAGGCCACATATTCCTCCTCATAATCTCTCTCCATTAAATAGAATTCAAATTCAATCTTAGCAATCCGATCAATGAAGGTGTCAATTTCACACAGTTCTTTTCGTAAAGTCATAGAAATCCCTCTAGCCTTGCATCAACTTTGTCTCCAAGCCCTCACAAGTTCGAACTCTGGTTCATTCACTTCCATCTTTCTCCTCGTTCAGAATATATATATTTTCTCAGTCGTTCCTCAATAATTTTTGTTCACAAAGGTAATTTGCCACTAAATGCCGTTACTTTCAGTAATAAACAACGACCTTCAAACAAAATATCCATTTTTGCGTGTGCAGAATCCGTTTTTTCTCCCTATACAAACCTCTCATTTCAAATTTGAATTTTCAAAATTTCTGTCGTCAAAGGAATCTTCGTAATGAGCCAACGCAAAGAATTTTACTGTGCTTTCACTTTTAAATCTGACAAACTACCAAGCATTAAAGAGACTGTCAGTAAGACTTATTGTTAACATGAGCTTGCCGTAGAATCGATTACAACAATGGTAAGTTTTTGTAAATTCTATGGACGTCTTTTTTAAGTTTTTCACTTCATTATTTTACTCCAATCGATTTTAAACAAATTCCAATTCAATCTTACCTATGTGTCAATATCTAAAGTCCACATCCAGCTATGCAGATTCATCACCAGATGACCCGTCTTTTGTATCCAACGAAATGCTTGCCCTGTCATCCCCAAGGCAGCGGCTATTAAAAGAACTAAGAAAAACAAAAAGGTAATTTCCAAGATACAGCAGATATTAATCTGTAGACAAAACCTTACTATTAATCCTGTCTTTCATTTATGGTGAAATGCACGTAGGGTCTACATGTACATCTACATTTATTGAGTTGATAAAATCTTGTAAGATATCACATCAACTATAAATAAAAACTAAAATAAAATAAAAACAAATGACAAAATAAGTAAATTGTTGGTACCAAATGGCATTGAAACGTGTTGGCAATGGTTGTTTGCTCATTTGCGATAATTTCCCCCTCCCCAACCCACTCGGAGTTTTTTCTTTCCCTGCTCCTCGGTCTGTCACCTACACCTAACTGCCATGTCTTCCCTCTGGACTCCTGATTAGACAGGGAATACATATTTTGCCATTTTCGAAAGGCATGATTAAATCTCTTAATAGTGAGCTCACTAATTAATTTTTATTTCCCTATCAATACCTAATTTCAATTTTATAGTAGATATCATCACCAGCACGAAAACCTTCATTGCACATAGGAAATCAAAATGAAGAAGAAAAAGAAAGCATCCAAGAAAGCCTCGAAAAAAGCATCCAAAAATGGACGAACAAAGCTTTTGAGCGGGTTGCTGTTGAAAGAACTAATAAGGGCCAAGCAACTAGCTGCTCAGCTAACTTGTGGATCAAGGAAATTGATTAAAACAATTAAAAATATTGAGAATAACACAAAATAAAAACAAAAGAGCATATACATTGTAAATTTCTTTTAAGCCCTGACCGATGCGAATTCCCTGATTATTGAACTAACCACACCCTCCTCCCACCACCACGCCCTTCTTTTTCTGCCCCCACTTGCCTGTCGTCCATAAATCAAACATTCTCCAAAACAAAGTTTTATTCGTTTTTTTGTTACAAAATAATAATAGTTTCAATATGTTGGTTACTACTGGTTAGCTCAATCTTCATGTGCCCTTTGATTATCGTGTAAACGAAATATATTGTAAATTTCACATCGCGAATGAGATAGAGAATTCCTCGTTGACCCTCTATTCTTTTATCGGCCTCTGCTTTGGTCATGTCATTCAATGTAGCCTATTGCAAAAAAGACAAAATAATAGAATTTAAAGCTTCTTTTATAAATATTCATATCAACAAAATTAATTTATAGATAATCACCTGAAAAGAATCGGGTCCTTGCAATACCTGGTTGTTTTAGTCAATTTTGACTCATACAAAAGATTAATCTATTTAAAGAATAATTTCAAATCAATTCGGACTCATTAAAAGCTCTCTATTACTTCAGCATAAATCCCTACATTTTCTCTCCCACAATTAATTATTACATGTCATGAATCCCACAATTAAATATTACATGTCATAAACACCACTGGGTTTAATCCACAAATGTGCCTCACTGTCATTTTATTCTTTTTTAACCTCCAAAAGATAAATTATCCCTACTTCTCTTATCTCTTTCCCTAGGATTTTGCATTTAATGTAGCATATCATTAGTAACTCAACATTGTGCGGTTGGAAACTCATACTAGATCTTGGTCTAATTACACCACATATCAATGAAGCCCTTTTTGGAAGAAAACAGGGATATAGATCCATTTTTTGTTTACATGGAAATCTTTTTCTCCACAGTCAAACTCTTAGAGTCCCTCACCCTATGCCATTATAATAAAAACTGATCCTTACACGATATAAATTTTCACAAGACATTAATTTCAAAATAAATTACTTTTGTACCATTTTTTCACGTCATCCCTTTAATTATGAAAAACAAATTTCTACGTTATTTCAAATACAAAATTTTGTTCATTAGTTAGCAGTTTCTCATTTTTGTATTTCACGCAAGTGTCTTATGCAAGCAAAAACTAACAGTTACAAGGATGCGAGGTCGGCTCATAATTTGCGCAAAACTATTGTATGCTCTGCTCGCTTTCAGTTCGGTGAAAAATGACCAGGTGTTCAAATTCATTAGAGTAAAATCTGCGTGAACACTCGAACTGAATATTGACAAAGCTGGCGCCACCCACTCAAAACATATTCTCCAAATTTAACCACACGAGACTTGTTTTGCATTTGTCAGAGAAAACAAATCTACAACACAATACACAAGACTTGAAATGATCAATGTTTATGAACGAGAAAAAGATCGAAAACAGCAAAGCACACCATTGGGTACTGTAAATCCCACTAAAGCCTACTTCTTCAAAGAAACTAAGAAAAGCAATGAGTTGCATTGACTTTGAAGCTGAATCTCATCGTATTTTATGCTCAAAAAACAGCAAAAATAATATCACTCCGGCATACATAACGAAAGGGAAGCTGTTTATCAGAGGAACCTCTTATAACGCAGACAACATACCAGGTTATTTACTAGAAATCCAGGCTGGTCCTAGTTAAAGTGTTTAATTTTGAACTTGCTGGGCTACAATTTTAAAAAGTAAAGAAACTTAAGCCAAATATTTGCCGTTCAAGCCAATCTACCAGAAGTTTCAGTTCAATTCTAAGATCTCTGAACCGCTCATGTGTTTAAATTTAGTCTTTCTATTATTCATATGTATTTTTGTCTTGTTTGCGTTTTTCTATTTAATTTATTTCTTGTTTGTAATATTATTATCAGAGTATGTTTTACTCCTTTTATCCAGAACAATTACAAATTCACTCATTATGATAATCTGAATTAAACGAAGCATTTACTTAGCATCAACTTTAAGTCTTTTGTATCTCACAAAGTAGGGCTAATTATTAAGTGTTGAAGAAAACATATCACACACCAGTAATGAATAGTATAACATCTTTTAATTTCAAAGTCCTTTCACTAAACGTCAGAGGAATGAATAAATCTATTAAACGCAGGAAAATTTTCAGGTGGCTTCATCAGCAAAATGCTCACTGCTGCTTCTTACAAGAAACATATAGTACGAGCCCTACTATAGAGCAATGGGAATCAGAATGGGGAGGTAAGATGTTTTATAGTCATGGAACTAACCATAGTAAAGGTGTTATGATATTAGTTAATCCAAAATATCAAATTGATGTAATCAAATGTTTAAAGGATAACAATGGAGGATTATTGATTTTAGATGCAAAAGTTGACGACCAACACATGCTTTTGGCCAATGTTTACGCCCCAAATGTTACAACCCAGCAAATAATTTTTTTTTGAGAATTAAATGAAACATTATTAGGTTTTGATGCTAAAAATATGGTAATAGGCAAAGATTTCAATTGTGCTCTGACAACAAAAGATCGCACGGGAAAAAGACATGGTTATAAAAGAAATTGTGCATCTAAATGAAACACACTCTCTTTGTGATATATGGCGTTAAAAAAACCCTGAAATTGAGTCGTTCACTTGGCGAGACAAGGCGTTTAAATCTCAGAGCCGTTTAGACTATTTTCTTGTTTCAACAGTACTAAGCAGTCTTACTAAAGAATGTGACATAGCTTTCTCACAGTTTTCAGACCACTCAGCAGTAATTCTAAATATGCAAACTAGCGATTACCAGAGGCGCTCTGGCCCAGGCTTCTGGAATTTTAATTCGTCTTCTTGAAGATGAATCGTATGTAGAAAAAGTAAGAGAAAATATTAAGCTTTACCAAGAAAAATGCAAAGATGTTGAAGGCTTGGGTCTTAAGTGGGACGTCATAAAGATGGAACTTAGAGGCTTTACAATCCTCTTCTCCAAGAAAAAAGCCAAAAAGAATGAGACCAAGAAAAAGAACTCATTTTCAAATTTGATGAATTTCAACAAAAATTAAGTACTTCAACGAATGATTATAAACTTACTGAAGAATTCAATACGTTAAAATTAAAATAAGAAAAAAATAATAAAGAGATAAAAGGTACAATCTTATGCAGCAAAGCCAGATGGTACATAAAGGGAGAAAAGAATTCAAAATATTTCCTCAATTTAGAAAAAAGCTTTCTAAAAAAGAATCTTTACATTAAAGCTTTGTAATGGAAAAGAAACAGAAAACCCAGATGAAATTTTAATGGAAGAAAAACTATTCTACCAAAACTTGTATACCTCCAAACAAGTAAATTCTATTGAGGATGAGCTAGACATGTTCTTCAATAATGATTAAATAACTTCACTTGATGTGAAGTAAAAATTCGAAAGATGTATTGGTTTGAGAATTAACCCTTCTAAGTTGGAGGCTTTGTGGTTGGGCAAATGGAAGAATAGAAAATATACTCCTTTTAGTTTCAGATGGCCAGATGAATCTGTTTATGCTTTGGGGATACACTTTTCTAACAATGAAAAAGTGAGTGAGCAATTAAACTTCCTCAAAAAGCTCAACGACTTAGAAAATACTTTAAGCAGCTGGAAAAGAAGAAAATTAACATTACTACCAGCAGGTAAAATTAATATTGTTAAAACGTTAGGTCCTTTCAAAACTCATCTTTAATGCATCTGTCCAAAACACTTTTTGTGAAGCAGTAAACAATTTAACATTTAATATTATTTGGGACAAAAGCAACCAAAGATTAAAAGAACCACAATTATCGGTGGAAAAGAAGATGGTGGATTAAACATGATTGACTTTACATTAATGAATAAAACACTAAAATGCGCCTGGGTGAAACGTTTCAAATAAACGAGAAAAGCAGCATGGAGAATTATTCCTGATGCGGCCATCTCTCAAAAGGGAGGTTTCCATTTTCTACTGTCGTGTAAGTGCAATGGCAAAGATGTTAATATCAGAGATTTACTGCCTTTTTACGAAAAGATCTTACAATATTGGTATGAACTAAGAGAAGCTGAAAACACCTTCCAAGATAATGCTTAAAAAACTGTTATTTGGAATAACCGCAATCTTAAAGTTAACAAGAAGACTGTCTTCTGGCGTACCTGGTTTGACAAAAACATTATTTGGTTAGACAGCCTGCTTGACAAAAATCTAAACTTTTTAACGCATGAAACATTTCTCGCAACATATCAAATACAAATAGATTTCTTGACTTATTACGGTCTAATTAATGCAATTCCTGCAGAGACTAAAAAACCTATCAAGAAACTAAAAACTCAGCGAAATACTTCATCCCAAGTGTTTTTAGATGTCAAAAACTTCACAACCAAAGCAGTATACCAAAAACTTGTTAAACACACGTTCAAAGATCCCACGTCAAAGAAACGTATTTTAGATTATGGAATTGAATCAGAACAAACGACTGACTATTACAAACTTGCTTTCACTGTATGATGTATGATGGTAATGAACTTCTCTGGGATTCCATAGTGGCGCATAATCTCCCAGAGTGTGCTGTGATCGACACTATTGAAGGCCTTTTCAAAATCCATGAAAGTCATGTAGAGTGAAGAGTTCCATTCGAGCAACTGCTCAGCTATGATTCTTAGGGTTGCGATATGGTCAGTGCAAGACCTGTTCTTTCTAAAGCCCATTTGCTGGTCTCAAGATCTCATTGAGCGCATCTATTAGCCTTTGCAAGATGATTCGGCTGAGGATTTTTCCTGGCACTGATATCATGGTAATTCCCCTGTAGTTGTTACAATTTGCTAGGTCTCCCTTTTGGGGGATTTTAACAAGGTGCCCCTCGGTCCAATCCTCAGGAATATTTTCTTCTTCCCAGACCTTCTCATAGATCTCGTACAGCATCTGTGTTGAGGTGTTTAGATCTCCCTTGAGGATTTCTGCTGCAATGCTCAATGCAGAATTTTAGGGTTACGTGTGGACGAAAGGTTTAAACTGATAAAAAATTATACGCTTACGAATGTAAACGGATAAAAAAATATGCGTTTAGGAACGTTAACGTATAAGTGTGGACGGGGCCTAAATTAGTTTTTGGGTATGAAATGTATATTTTTACATTTTCTAGTAAATAAATAACACATCATCTACATCAGAGAAGAAAAAAGGAAAAAATAATGAGATTAATAACAATAATAAAAGGTTCTTTACAAACGCATCTAACATCAGTCTGGCTGCTTTTTACAAATATTGAATATAAAAAGAATGTAACAACTATGGCTAGAAAGCTAAGAAAGACTAAAAACTACGATAAAATACCAAGACTAAAGACTAAGCTAAAACTAAGGTTAAACAAAATCAATTAAAATAGCTAGATACAATAGTAAAAGTTCAAATCTATTAAAACAAGTGTGTTTTTAGCATAGTCTAATAAGTGGATATAGTATCCCCCTGCTTAATTTCGGCCGGAAGACTGTTCCAAAGGTGTGGTGCGGCTGCAGAGAAAGCCCTGTTTCCATAATTGACAGTGCATGTCCTGGGTACATGTAGTATATTTTTATTTGAGGATCTCAGTGTGCGATGGGGATGGCGAATATCAAGCAACTGAGAGATGTTCGCAGGTTCTAATCCGTTCTGTGTTTTGTACGTGATGAGCATGATCTTAAATGCAATTCGCTTGGAGACAGGAAGCCGATGGAGGTCACACAATATCGGTGTTATGTGGTTCATATCGAGTGGATCTTGTAGGCATGTTTTGAACTCTGTAATTTACCAATCAGGTGCGATGGAAGGCCACTGACAGCAAGCTGTTACAATAGTCGAGGCACGAAGAAATGAAAGCATGAACAAGACGTTCGGTTGTAGCTTTGTCCAGATAGCGCCTTTTTTTCTGATATTTCTAATAGAAAGGTAGGCAGCCTTACATGTTACTTAGGTGCGTGCCTAAAGCAAGGTACCTATCAAGGATGACGCCAAGGCTTCGAGCTTCAGGTACAAGGCAAACTGATAGTACTGATGACTAAGAAGACTAAGAAAACTAAGAAATAAGAAAACATTTTGACTAAGAAACAAGAAAACATTTTGAAATATATATTTTTTTGCATGTTTGTAAGTAGATTATATATTTTTTTAATATGATCCAGCAAAGGGCAGGCCATTAGACAGTCTGAAATGTCCCCGCATAGTGGGGCATTAGCTCCCATTAGAAACGCCAAATGCCTAATCCCCGTCTTATCCCCGCGGTTGGGGGCAGGGGTTCACATTGACTGGTGCATAAAGCAAACAAATACACCTTTATTGAAAGTACTCACTGACAGCTGGGGGAGAGATTTGAAAAAACTTTGACGAGGTTGAACCATATAAACATGCCCGGGCATTGTGAAGAAGAGCACAAGAAATATACATTTTCCCACGAAAACTTAGGCCTATTTTTAAGTTCTTTTTGAAGTCTAAGAATTTGAAGTAGTTAACGACATCGCCGAAAATCCATTCCGCTGCAACTGTAACTTCACTCAGACTTGTTCCACGCCTTTTGAAGGTCTGTTAGCTTAGTGCCTCGAAAAGGACACTGAAGTTGTGGTTGGGGAGGGTAAGCTGGGTCACCATAAATGCATAAAATGTCCCCGGTGGGATTGAATGAAAGACGTTGCAGCTGGTCCAAAACTTGGGATTGAGCTAACATTGCACTATCGTGCCTTTTTCCCTCAATGGGGCCATAAAGATTAGCAATAAGGCCGTTGGGTGTAGCGATAGACTGAAATTTAATTGAATGCACTTTTTTGTGACCATTGTACATTACACACTGGTTTCTGCCTGGGCGAGAAATAGGCCTCACTGTTCCGTCAATGAAACCCCAACAGTTTTCAAGCGCTGCCCCCTTTTGGTTGATAACTTCTGTAAATTCTTGCAAATGCCGGCATCGATCAAATTATAAGCATAAGCTAGAAGAATAGTATCTCTTACTTTAGGCATCTCCAAAACTTCCCAAGAAAAGAAAAACATGAATGCTAGAAAATTTGTTGTTTGGAAGATCTTTCCGAGTTTTCGTAATGTCAACTTTTGGCGGGAACGCAGCACCAACCGACGGCCTCGACCCAGTCCTTTTACGTCGCTGTCGCCGTTGCCGTTGCCGTTGCCTTATCATAAGGTCCCTATTATAGTCAACAGTACATCCCATCATATTAAATGGATTGAAGTTTTGTGTGAGATTTGATGAAAAAAATAATGAAATATGGTTTTTATAACTTTATTGGAAGAATACATCAAATTTGAATACTTTTGTTGGTAAGCTGAAGATCTTAAATGAGTAATCAGTTGATGTTGTGCTTGGCGACTTTAATGTTAACTTTTTTGATTCCAAACATTGTGGTAACATAGTTTTAATTCCGCAGGGACACGCTTTTGAACGAACGTTTTTTGAAGCTGCTCAAAAAACTCGCAGTACATGTATTATCAGGTACAAAAACTCTCAGCTTCACCTCGAGTTTTTAAACCTGATAATACACTACTGCACGTTTTTTAAACACTACATAAAGTTGCTGTTATAAAAGGAAATTAAGTTATGGATCATGTAATGAGGGTTGTAATGATAAATGTTTTTTTGGGTGGAAATTGGTAACAAATGTATGAAAATGTAAAACATCTGCAGAGGCATTGGTATTGATCATAAGCTTTTATCGGCAGTAGTAGGATAGGCACAGCAGCTTCCTTTTTTTTGCAGTGGTTTCTTATTAAATTGCGGTGGAACACATTAACGTTGGCGACGTCATAAGCTATTGTCTTTTATCTCATGAATAAAATGCTGTCGTTTCTCATTAACTTGCTGTGGATTACATTAACAACTGTTATTACTGTGGTAATTAATTACCTACAATAACCAGTTCCAAAAACCGGGTTAGCAAGATTTCATCACAATGGCGCAATGAACTCGCCCAGACTTGCCCTATTATTATTCTCCCTTCCCCTGCCTTCCCCTGCTTAATAAATAAATATTAATAAACGGAATCCCTTTTCAAAACAATAGAAACAATAGGTTTGCCCAAACTTGCCCGCTTTATACCAACTCACTCAGATATCCTTTACAGACAGATCAAACAACATGCCTTGACCAGGACTCGAACCTGGGTTACTGCGGCCACAACGCAGTGTCTTAACCACTAGACCATCAAATCTGTGGACATTATAACCGAATAAAACTAATAAGAGGGTCCAAAACATCCAAGTTAAGAAGCAATAAAATTGCGCAGTATAAAGAAACCCCTTTTACTTTACTAAGATCCGCAACATTCCTATAACCGCTTCATCGCTAGACTCTATGTCGCTTTTCAGTTTGCCAGCCATCACCCACTTTAAGTTTTAATTTCTTTACTGGTAGCTTCAAAGTTCAAACTTTTAATTATGGGAACTTGCACTGAGCTAAATTTGCATGATAAATTAGCACCTCTTAAAAATAAACAAAGCAACCAGTTTCATGCGCGTGCTAAAACAATAAACCCGCACTTTGTTTAAGTTCAAATAAATTTAATAATAACAAAACGCATGAAGGTTTCATGAAATTATTATGTCAACAAAAGCTGTTTTATTTAGAACAACTCAAATCTATGTACTACACAAATGATAAGGACATCAAGAACAAAATGTTAGAATGAAATAACTTTACGGACGTAGTGCGAATTCACTATAAGGCCGTATTGCAGTCCTAAAGCCTTGTTGGCTTTTTTTCGGAAGCAAAGGTTTCCTCTAAAACGATTTTACGTTTGGTTCATCTTCGTGTTTGTGAATCCACTTTGTTTTTCCGTATGAATAATGTCTTAATTTAACTGACCAATAATTTTTTCACCACCGCCACCACCACTACTACTAGTAGTACTAGTACTACTATCATTTATACTGCGCAATTTTATTGCTTCTTAACTTGAATGTTTCGGACCCTCTTATTAGTTTTATTCGGTTAAAATGTCCACAGCTTTGATGGCCTAGTGGTTAAGACACTGCGTTGTGGCCGCAGTAACCCAGGTTCGAGTCCTGGTCAAGGCATGTTGTTTTGATCTATGTCTGTAAAGGATATCTGTGTCAGTTGTTTTGTTTTGAAGTAAGTTGGTATAAAGCGGGCAAGTTTGGGCAAACCTATGTTTCTATTGTTTTGAAGGGATTCCGTTTATTAATATTTATTTATTAAGCAGGGGAAGGCAGGGGAAGGAAGAATAATAATAGGGCAAGTCTGGGCGAGTTCATTGCGTCATTGTGATGAAATATTGCTAACCCGGTTTTTGGAACTGGTTATTGTAGGTAATTAAATACCACAGCAATAACAGTCGTTAATGTAATCCAAAACAAGTTAATGAGAAACGACAGCATCTTATTCATGAGATAAAAGACAATAGTTAATGACGTCGCCAACGTTAATGTATTCCACCGCAATTTAATAAGAAACCACCGCAAAAAAAGGAAGCTGCTGTGCCTATCCTACTACTGTTGGCTGTTGTTGCTGTTAAGGTTTATACTTAACATCTGTGTGTCACATTCTGTCTATGCTGTTGAAAAGTTTAACTTTATGTTAGAACTGTAAGATGGAGTATAAAAAAAAAAGGCATATAAGTTAAGGATATGAGATAGGGTAGTGTGAGTATGGAATTATTTAATTGAAAGTTTAAAATTTGAATTTGAATTGAGAAGTTCTCCTTTTGTTTGACGATGGATGCAATGGTAGTTGTGGTTGTTCACAGTTTTGTAAGATTACAGTAGTATCTTTGCTATTTTTTTAAATTATAGAGCAGTTGTTAAAGAAGCTAAGCTACATCATGGGGTTGTGATGTTGGCTTTGGTTACTTTTAGGGGTGGCATGCTATGTAGTGAAAGCAACTGTATTAGTGTGTGGTAAAATAGCGAATTAATGATCGCAATCATATGGCTAATAAAATTGTCATTTTGAGAGAAAGTGATGAATATTATAGTTTCTAAATGTAATAATTTCTCTTGAGTCAGCAATTGTATCTTCAAAAGAAAAAAAAACAGCCGATAAAAGCAACTACATATGTATGGAATGTGATATTTTGTGTTTGAGCAATTTTTGAGTGACATTTTATTCTCTCATAACTTGTCAAATTTGAATTTTTTTCATTTTTGAGCTTGAAGTTGTACTTTGCCGACACAATTTGACGATATTAAATTCGCTATTTTAGCATGCGTTAACACAGTTGTTTTTCGCTATATAATGTGGCACTAAAAATCAAACGTGATGTTTGTGGTTCAAAATAATAAATGATTAATATAGATTAGATTAATAATAAATGATTAATATAGATTATAGAACACTAAGAGGAAGATGTTACTGCGCCTTTTAATAACATGCGGAATTTGAAATTCAAATTCCACCAACGGTTGTGTTTTACACTGCCATCAATCATCTTAGCTTACCTCTCAGGAAACAGATCTTCACTTCAATGAGGTCAAAAGGTACCGTCCATGCATGACTGGTAGATTTCGATCCATTTTGTTTGTTTCTTTTTTACATGGTCTGTTGGCTTTCGTATTAATTATGATTGACGGCAGGGAATAACACAACCGTTGGTGGAGATTTGAATTTCAAATTCTGCATGTTATTGAAAGGCGCAGTAATTGAAGTGTCTTTTGAAAGGGAAATTCAACTATAATCAGTTTTTTCCCAGACACAAAGTGGAAAACGTTTATTTTTTGACAAATGAAAAGCACACAATGTAACCTTAGGAGAATCATTTTCATAATATCTATCACTAACAAGTTTTGTATTAGGGCCTGTTTAAAGTACAATGAAAAATAAACCTTAGGTGATTCAAAAAATTTGAAACTGTAAGTGGAAGTTCAAAAATTTTGTTATATTGTGTCTACAGAAAAGATGCGAATAATGATAGAGTTCTTCAATTGAATACTGAATGCAAATCATTATTATTGGACATAGCATTTTAGAGTTGAATATGCCCTAAGATTATTGCAAATATGAGACAATAAATACTTTTTTGAGTATCTGTTAGGGAGAGGACTTGCAGAAAGTTATACTTGGGAGATGTATGACATATTAATCGATTCAGTGAAATGTTATGTAATACGACTAATAATTTCTGCTTGTCGGTGTTTACTTTTTCTTGCATAATTAAAGTATTAAAAAATAAAAGCTGACTTATAAAATGTAGCTAGCTGTATTAGACAACGTTTCTGTGAATAACCTGTATATTTGGGTGGAAATGGTTTCCTTTGCTGCTGACAATTTTTTTAAATTGGTCTGCAGCCTCATTGATAGATTATAGCGTCTGAAATTTAGTTGGAATTTCCAATTTATTTCTAATTTGCAAAACACTGGTCGCATTAGAAAAGTTGATGTGATGACAGATTTTTATCTTGAACAATAAGCTGTACACAGCTTGAACTCGTGGCGCCTCAAACTCATTGCAGCATTGATTCCCAAGTGATTTGAGTGCTTTTACAGAGAAACATAAGCTTAAAATTGTTTTATCAAAGACTCCTAAAAGCCAACCCGAGAAGAAATGCTAACGCATAACGCGTAACGCAATATTGCC
The DNA here is from genome assembly GCA_022457155.1 of Cladopsammia gracilis. NCBI lineage: Eukaryota > Metazoa > Cnidaria > Anthozoa > Scleractinia > Dendrophylliidae > Cladopsammia > Cladopsammia gracilis. The sequence goes on from JAJGOT010000724.1 coordinate 284,624, forward strand.
TTAAGCTTACGTTTTCACACTAACACAGTTCGATATATATATATATATATATATATTTAAATTAAACGTAAGGATTTTTGACAAACAAAAAAAAAAGGTCCATCAGTTTCATAATGTCCAGTTCGAAAAAAGAAAAAAAGGAATAAAAAAGGGGACTTTATGGGGATTCGAACTCGGGCCGTGCGGCACTAAGTCACAAACTCAATCACTGCACCGTCCCAGAGCACATACTAGCTAGGAACTAAATTTTATTATTTCAAGCTAGATACGCATCAGAACGCGCGTTTAGGTTGCAAAATCCTTTTAGATCGATTTTAATGTTGCACTAAACTCCAAATGCGAAACATCTGTAAGCTTTTTGTTGTCTATATTCGTTTGCATCAAATTAATTATCGTTATCGTTGGATTCACGTTGAATTCCTGTTACGAAACGTGTTCGTAACAAAGCATTTACTCACTAAGTTTACAGCTGATGGAAGGAGCGAGTGAGTGAGTGAGTGAGTGAGTGAATTTTATTTAAACACCCTTGCCGATAACCCGTTCATCATGCTTTCACATATACACAGGTTTAATACTAAGACAACGGACACTGCATTCGCTAGATTCAGTAGCTGACACTTAAGCTCGACCCAAAGCTCGATCGCTATGGCAAGTTTAATATATAAAACACAGAACTTGCCAGAGCAAAAATCCCACAAGAATAAGTGGCGAACACAATATCAAACAGTCCTATCCATCGATGAATGCCTTGAATTGTCTTGAAAGTGTGCAATTGTACGCAGTAGTTCTTTATCTTGCTTCTCGAGTCAACACACAGAGAGATTTTACGGTATGTATTTTATGGCCGAAAGTCATATAGTCGTCGATATAGACTGAAATATGCGTGCATAAATTTGCATGCGCTAATGTGACACGAAAAAAAAAACAAGAAAAGTCAAAGCCGGATTTATAACTCGTGTGCTTCACCACGAGTAACAGAGAAATTTGATCAAAATTTATATTAAAATATTTCTAGATTTCACAGTTTTAAAGATGTGTTTTAACAGAACAAGAGGGGCTGTGTACCGAGACGTGTTGAAATATGTTGAATTAACTATTGTATGCTGGTTGAAAGTTTAGAAAATCCAGTAAGGTTACATTGATGATTACTAGGAAGGAGTAACTTGTATGAATTAAGTCTTACTGCTGTCAGAGGAATTGACGATTTAAAGTGATTTGATATGACAAGGTGAAAAAATACTCGTTCAATTCTGCCATTTTCAACAACTGAAAATCGTGAAGGGAACTGAGTAGTCACCAGGGTTACGTTGGCTGAGGATGAGTCGCGTGAGCATATATTTACCTGGGCATGTGTTGTGTTGATAGAGTTGACAATTCAGTATGAGAAATTTTAGGTCGTAACTTTTTGGCATGTAACGTAAAGCGACACCCGCCTCACATTTTCTCAAAGGTCAATTGAGAATATGGGTAGTACCCAAGTGAAATGATCGTCTGAGCTGTCTCGTACTGCTCATACGAAGCATTGCGTAGAACAACCAATGAAATTGTTGTTAGATTCCGTGTTCCAACATCCTGACCAATATAACCACATGCTTACCACAAAGCTTATCGTAGTTGAACATATCCATTAGTAGAAAACCGCGCTATGCCAAGTATGTAATCTTTAATTAGAGCCGCTTATGAATGATTGTATAAATGTGAGTGAAATAGCAAATAAAAATCAGTTGTTACTCCTACTTGTGTGATGCGTATGTTCTAGTTATAACATGACGACATCAGTAAACCTAACAATTGCTTTATTGAGTAATCTGCATTCACCCACGAGTAACAAATTCCACCACATGCAATTTAATAAGCTTTTATCGTGAGATAATAGTTTTTCTTTGTGAGGAAAAACAATGCGAAACATATCCGAATCTCCGATGTACAGAGTGGTATTTTGGAGCGGTTTTACGAAAAAGAGATGATTGGAACGGGAACCATATACAAGGAAATGGTTCTAAAAGCGACAACTGACACTGTTTGATGAAGGCACAAGTCGAGGCAAGTAATTATTTTGTTCAATAGATGAGTGCCTCGGGGCACGTTGACTATGGAATGACCAATTTTGCCTCATTTTATCTCTATCATGCCACAAATCAAGTAAAACTAGCACTTTATATAGATCGTATACACAATTATCAAGAGGCTTGGTGAAAGTTTACTTGATGTTGTGCACTGATCTTGACGATCATTGTTATAGCTACAGTTAGACTGTTATGAGCCCTGAACATGTTTTTTTTAACACTCAGGCTTAAGTTCATTCAGGTTCATCAAACTTTTTTTTTTACTTTAAGGGCAATCCATTGAATTCGAATACAAGGTTGACATTGGAAAACATAAGTATAGATGATTCAAAAGATGAGGACTTTACTTGATGAGCATTTTACTTGCCATTCTATAAAGGTGTTTCTGAAAGAGTGTGTCCACTATGTTTTGAAGTGGATATTGATAACATGTTATTAATATAAATCTAGACCACTAGTATTGTAGGGCACATGGGGTCTGGTAACTAGCAATGTCCAGCTAACAATAGATGTGCACATATGATAGTCACAAGGTATGACTCTATTCTTAAAATATGTAGCTGATAGTCACAAGACTGGGCTATACCAATCAGTAAGTTTTTTAGAAACACAATTTACGCAATATAGGACTAGCAAGACCATTACCTGGTCAATTGCTTTTAGGCAACCACGCGCTTACAGTCAATTATCGGCTAGTACACAGCTTTTATATAGCAAGTATATCGGCTTTTACAGGCTACATAGTTTCTATTGCGGGGTTTTTCCCACCTGCCCACTTCCTAGGCAGTCTCGTGTTTGTTGTTTTGGGTTTTTTTGTGTTTTTGTTTCTATTCCTTAGTATGATTACCATCTATTTTGTATAGTTTTCGATTATGTATATCAATTATAGCTATCTATCATTGGTTGTATTATGTATAGTTTTAGTAAAGACTGCCAGATCCCATTTCTGTGTCAGCGTAGTGGTTTAGTTGGACATTTCTTTACCTTAAGCTACATCTGAACAATCTAATGAAAACCTCTGCTTACCAGTAATTCTGGATTACACAATTGAATTAGAGAGACAGAGAAAGAGAGAGAGGAGAAAGTCTCCAATGTAGATTTATTTATGAATGTACATAACTTAAATGGTCCGTCTGTCTGTCTGCAGGTCTACATTATTGCATTATTTCCACAAATTCTGATGGAAACCTACTGTGTATTTGTAGGGTCTTTGTGCTTAATATATAAAATAATATTTTATACATGTTTATTCAGTTACTTCTGTATCATCAACGGATTAGTAGTAATTATTTTAACATAATGATTATTTTTTTGCAGAAGTGGATTGGGAATCAGAAAAGAAAAAGGCCAGAAGAATCATCTTCTATTGAAGATGTCACATTAAAAAGGGTCAAATTCTTACAATTTATTTTGTGCTAAATTTTTTAAAACAGGTACTTAATTGTTTTAGAAGGAATATTCCCAATCATGTATCATTATAATAAATAAAAATAAATAAATAAATTTATACATTTGTATAGCGCAAATTCTATATACATATTCAAATGTGCTTCACAATCAATGAGACCCACCCCACCCATGAACAAGTAACACTGAGGGTGGTCACAGCCAGGGTTTGTTACGTCCTCAGTGGTTCTTTTACGTCCCCATGAGAGACGGGACCGCCATTTCTACGTGGTCATCCGAGCCACGTGAAGGTCTAACCATTTGCCGATGTCATAGCAAAGGCAGCACCTTCATCCTCAGTTATTTTAAGACCCTGCGTGTTGGTCCGGCCGGCGTTCGAACCCGAGACCTCCCGCTCTGCAGACCGGTGCTCTATCAACTGAGCTAACCAGGAGGCGGTAATATATATTATATATTTTCAGTGTTTTTCATTTCACTCATGTTTCATCCATAGTTTACACTGAACATGTACATAATGTTTGCAATATACAATAGAATTTTCACACACTCTCCTCTTGACGTTGGAGATGATTTTAAGTGGAGAATTGTATTTTTTTGTCGAACATGATACACTTAGGAATTTAGTCTCGTGTTTACATTCAGCTTGGTGAACATGTTAGCGAAAGAAATCTTATCAGACAAGAAGAAAGTATAAATACATTCCTTATTGTTGTTTTAGATATATTTAAGCATTTAAAGTTCCTGTTGAAGGTAGTTTACCGCAATAACGCATTGAATAATTTGCAGGGGCTGCCGCGAGGTGATTTTATCTCCATTTCGTTGATATTCACCTCGCCAAGATGCAAAGCAAAGATGTCAGAAACAAGTGAGTACAGTTTTTCTTTTAGATATAAATAAGAAGTTTTCAGACAAATGCCTATCACTTTCAGCATAGAATTGAGTTTTGTGCTACTTAATTTCTAAGTATTTCTTAATGTAAACAAGATAGTTGTTGTTTTATATAAGCTTATGTTTACGTATAGTTTGATTAACAACGCCTGTAATTTTTTCCTCTTCTGGTCTGTTTTGATTATTATATCGTACATTAACGGATGTTTTTTATAGAAATAGGCTTTTGTACATTACCCTTTTATGCTCATTGAACCCACTTAAATGCTCGGTCTATCCTCAAAAATGTCACTAAAATGCTCGGATAATGCTCACAATATCGATAATATATAAGAAAATAGTTTTGGTACTAACAGCAAAAAAAAACAATCCTCTAAATCATTGTTCATCCTTTCATATTTAAGACTAAGTAGACTATCCCTGGGAATTTTTTTGAATTTCGAAATGAAGTCTTCACTTCTCTTTGGAAAATGATTTTAATTTTTATGTTCTCTGAACAAAAAAGCTGAAAAAAGCCACTAAAATGCCAAAATAATAATTAATGCTTTTACCTCACTAAAATGCTCAAAACAATGGTAGAAAAATTAACAAAAGCCTATATTGAAATACAGTAGAACTCCTGTTAAGCAGCCACCCTCTGGGAAATGGCAACTGGCCGCTTAAGGGTTAGACCGTAGATAAATTATTCCCGGCTAGTAAAGTAAATTTCAGTTTCAAACTGAATGTGTTTATGTTTGAGAAGTTCACAAATGCACACCCATCTAAATAAACTAGATGCTATTATTATCGTTATTGTTATTATTATTATTATTATTATTATTATTATTGTTATAATTATTAATCAGTGGGAGCTTTCGTTGGTCATACTTCTCAGAAGTTCGTTATGTTGAACCTTACAAATTCAAGCATGGTACCAAGGAATCTGGCCAAGCCTGGAATGAGGTGGCTAATGTAGAGTTAAAAGAAATGCCCAGGGACCAGAGAAGTGTGAGAGACAGGTACGATAAACTGTTAGCCAACTTCAATGCAAAAATGAGGAAAGAGGACGGAGAATCAGGAACAAATCCCGAGCAACTCTGTGAGGGGCAGAAACTATTTTAGAAGAAATTGAGGAAAAAATTGTCAGCAAAGGTTGACTTGGCTTCGGCTACAGCAAAAGACAGCAAACAGCAGAAAAATGAGAGAAAAAAGGTCATGGCCATAAGAGATGCAGTTTTGAATACATGGGCAAAGTCAAAGTGTGCTGATTCAGATGAAGAAGATAGTGAGAGTGAGAAACCAAGAAAGAGGAAAAGGAGGCGTGGCAATGATGGTCTGCAGTATCTTGAAGCCAAATGTCAGGCAAAGGCAGATGTGAAAAAGGAAGAAGTAGCCCTTCGCCATCAAGAATTATATTACAAACTCTGTTCAAAATATATGAGAAAACATCAGGTAGAATCCCACTTACTGTGCTACGAACCACTTTCTAACGCATCTAAAATAAAAAAGGAACTGTACCCCCCTGGGGTATGTCATGCGTGACGTAGCACCATAACCCCCTGCGGTCATATAATACACTGCTGACATGTGATTCCTCCATCTTTCTGCTTGTGCTACGACCACGCGTACAGGTAAGTGATTTATTTATCACCTTTTTGTTTTTTTTTTTTGGCCGTCTCACAGCCAACCTCGACTCGTTTAGAGTCGCTTCATTTGTTGGCTAAGTAGTCGGTTCTTTTTCAGGATTTATTTTCCTCCATACTTCACAATGAGCAAGTCCAAACGTCACCGTTCACGTTCACGATCTCGCCCGAGATCAAGACATGGCCGCCAAAGCGAGCCGGAGCAATCTCCTCCTCCAAGCCCTCATAAACATCCGAGATCTTCCAACAAGGGACAGGATACTTTAAATGCCAAATCCTAGCGTGGAAACTGACACACTCTCCATGATGGCTCACTCGGACGACGACCTTGTATCCGATAGTGAGGGCTTGATTGCGGCTTTAACGCCACCAGTTCGGGCTAATGAGCCACCAACTGAGGTTTCTGAACCTCAAAGGCGACAAGCGGCCAAACACACCAAAGGTATCTTCACTGGGCAGTGATCTATATGATCCAGATTCCCAACATCCCTCTTGGGAGCCAAAGGCGGAATTTACCGCTTTTTTAGAAAAACGCTTCTGTCGGAAGTTGTCTTTCGATCAAGTGACAGACATACTTGATAGCTACTCAATTCCATTTGTTGACTGCCTGTCCTCGCCCACCTTGGACAGCTCTGTTTTAAACCAAATCAATCCAATAAAATCTCGAAAGTATACACAGGAGCGTGACAAAGAATTGGCCTCTGTGCAGAGGTCCATGTTGAACGTTACAGGTCCCCTTTCCTGCTTGCATGATGCATTGTGTTGTGACAAAGATGTACCCAAGCAGGACATCAAATTGATTCTTGAAAAGTCTCTATGTTTGCTGGGCTCGGCAAATTTCCAGTTTTCCACCTTAAGGAGGAAGAAAGTCCTCGTGGCCATAAACAAAGACAAAATTGGCCTAGCTGACCAGTCTCTCCCCAATGCTAAGCGAATGCTTTTTGGGGATGACTTCCTAAGTATTGCTTCAAAGCAAGCAGACCTTTCTAGGGGCCTTGCAAAGAACTTGGGCGCTGCTTCCCGACTTGCTAAGCACCCATGACCAGGGTTGTCATGCCCTCCTAACAAGGACAGACCCTTTTCTAGCTCCTAGTCCAAATACAACAGCCGTCCTTGTTAGGAGCTAGAAAAGGACAGACCCTTTTCTAGCTCCTAGTCCAAATATAACAGCCGTCCAAAAACAGGCGTTCCTTTCGTCCCCACAAGCATCAACGAATTCATAGACAACTGGAGGAAAATAACATACCCAGACATCCTCAGTATTGTTTTAGGCTACAAAATCCTGTTGCGTTGCAAACCAGTTCAGTTTACCCTACCAGTGTCAAGTCACAACCAAGTAAATGCCCACCTTATAGATTCAGAGGTAGAGAGCCTCCTCAAAAAGGGGGCCATTGCAGAAACTACCCCCCATAACTTTAGCTGCTTTTTTAAATGGCTTTTAGTTAGAAACAAATGAGGACTTGTTTTGTGTTCTTGTTTTCTTTTAATGCAAGTGTTGATTATGTTTACCATGGTGGTCACAAGCTTGAACTAATGTTTGGCAGACTTAGAACTTGTAGTTTGAATTGAGTTTGACTGTAGGCAGTTCATAATAAAATTGTTACACTTGTCATAAATGGATACGATACAATTTTACAAACAATGATAATGAAATTAGAATCCAGAAGAAATCTTAACTCTAACTTCAGTTTCTAAGGTGTTCTGTTTATCTTACTTTTTGTTAATTTGTACTTGGTAAAATCAACAACTCTGAAAATATGATATAAGTGAAAACATTTGCACACGAGGGAAAGTAAAATGTCAATTAATTTTGGATTCTGAATTAAATGGGGGACGTTTTAAAATCTTTCCCTAGCTATTACATATCAGCTCAGTTTGTGTACTATATTATATACTATTAGACCAGATAGTCTTGAACGGTTGGGGGATCAAGTTGAAAGAATGTTGAAGTATTGTTACCATATAGACAGGTAAGAGTGTTTCTTAAAAGTGCAGCAACTATATAATGCTTTCCAACTGCACTTAATCCTAGCTTTAAGTTGTTCTTGAAATCTTGAAATCTAGAAACTTGAAGTCGTTCAAGACATCTCCAAAGAGCCATTCAAAGTCCTTCCATTTCGCTACAGACTGTTCCCTGTGGGCACCTGAATGTTTCTGGAATCTGAAAACCATTCAGCAGAATTGAGATCGTCTTTGGCCACTCTAAAGTGGGCTTCACACTCACAAGAATCAAATGAATCCAAACAAAACGGATCAAAATCCCAGTATGGATATGAACGATTAATCGGCTCGTAATAATTGTACAGGAACAAAAATTTTCCATCGTCAAGTAATCATCAGCGTAAGCCATTACCAGACATTAGCAAACATCGAGCGGTCGGGCATCGTGAAGGTCACTGGGCATAACATCATCCAGTTGGTAGACGACTACGAAGAGCACCAGCTTTCGTATGAAATTTCAGGGAGAAACAACTCAATGTTTGGCTTAAACCAAAGTTCTTCATCCATCAATCCAACGATGATGAAAGCCCAGGATCAAAATCTGTTGCACACTTTCAACTACTGCCAGGTTTCATTCAACTTCTATAGCAAGTCTCCAAGTCCAGTCATTCCAAGTGTGAAGCCTATCAAGTGCCGTCACTTTCATATTATCGAGAATGATTCAGACTCCGATTAAAAAGGACTTTGCTTACTTTTTGCTTAGTTTTTGCCTTGCTTCCATTCTTGCTCTTTTTTTCATTCCCATCTTAAAGAAGATTCTCCCTATTCTCTCTGTTTCCATGAATGATTGATGTCATTTCGGCATTTATTATTCTTCTGCATTAAAAAACCATTGCAGTCAAAATACTCAGCACGTTCCGCTTAGCATTTGGGAATGCATTTCATTAATCAGGAACGGATTGCATTATTGAAATCAAAATACATATCAAATTCAGGTTTTAAATTGATTATTGGAATCTTCCAACTGTTGCCTACTTTGCATGTGAACATTGGCCTCATGTCAATAACAAACCAATTCTATCTCGTCTCCAGTCTTAGTCACTGCGGAGCTACATGAGAAGGATGCGCATGCTAGCAAGTCAATTACATGATAGCTTGCGAGTCAATCGAGACTCATTTTTTCATCCTGCTACAAGCTTCGACGGTTTTCAAATTTCCCGTCTAGAAAACACCTGCATAGAACGCAAGTACTAATTCCATGCAACTCCTTTACTTGTTATTGTGACTCTAACGATCTCTCCCCTTTAGCGAGTTTTCGCGCCATGACGTGTACGGGTGAAGACACACAACTGAGCATTGAATTGAATGCACCTGGAAGCCCACCGGGCGAAAATTCTGGGCCACCGAGCCAAATAAATGATCCACCGGGTCAAAAACTTAATATACAGGCTGCGTTTGTAAAATTGAGTGCCGACTTCGGTAAGCTGACCACACATTTAGGTCGAATCTGCGAACACCTCCCTATCCCCGATGCGCGGGAAAATCGTGACCTACCGGGCTCAAGTACCCAAGGCTAAAAACGGCGCCACAGTGTCCTCGTCAGATTTTGAGGAAGATTCCTCACCCCGGCACAAAACTTCAAAGGACGATGTAGACGGTATTAGCGTTACTGCATCAAAAGACCTGAATGAGTTCCTGTTGAACCGCAGCGAACCGAGAGCAACAACAGACTCCCAAATGGAAGTCAATGATGAATTGCTCACCAAGCTAAGCGCAAACCTCAAAGACGAAGAGAAAAAAGGCCCCAAAGTCACGAAACAGTTGGCAGATATTGTCAACAAACGATGGGCCAAAAAACTCGCTCCCGAGAAAATTACCTCAATTCTAGCGAAATACTCGCAACCCGAAAACTGTTCGGAGGTTACTGTCACGCAAGTGAACCCTGAAATCTGGGCTCCACTAAATGCGGCTCAAAGGAAAGCCGATCTCCGCATGGCGAACCTTCAACAAGCCTTGCAAAAAGCAACCTTCGCTACAGTTATGGCAACAGACAAACTCTTGGGCATGAAAAATGGCCCCAAAAACACATCATTGCAACTCAATGATTTGATAACAAACAATGTAGATATTGTAGCCCTTCTTGGGCATGCTGCCCATGAGTTGTCCCACTTAAGGCGGGAAAAAACTAAAACGAGCCCTTAAGCCAGCGTACCACACTCTATGCTCCCCTGAGATGGTCACCACATCCACTAAATATCTTTTTGGCGACAATCTCGCCAAACAGATACGGGATGCCAAAGAAAAAATCAAATTGAAAATGCTGTTGGCTCGTCAAAGCACGACAACAGACCAATTCCTTGAGATTCCTCGTGGCATAACAGGCGTAGCAACGCTTACAAAAGTGGGTCTGCAAACCGACAGCATTTTTTGGGGAAAGGTCCCCATTCAACAGTACGGAAAAAGTACAACAACAGCCAGAAGGCCAGAAGAAATAAAACAACTCATCACACAACTAAAAAATTTAATAAGTGACTTCCCTTTATTTATTGAAACAACACTTTGGCGTTGCCACACTTTTCATGCCGGAAACATATCACATTCCCTAGAGGCCTGGAAGGGAATTACATCTGATAAAGACATATTATTTACGGTGATGGGCATGTCCATTGAGTTTGTGACAAGCCAATTCAGCATCTCCTGAAATCGGTGAGATCTGAAAGGGAAATCTAAATACCGTATTTCTTCACCTATAAGCAGAGCGATTTTTTCATTTTTTTGACACAAAATTTTGGGAGATTTTTCACGAAGAAGGGGGTTTGGCTTATAGCCGAGAGTTTTAGATTATAAAATAATACAGTTGCTAAATAACTTTACCCCCCGGCTTGTAATCAAGTTATCAATGAAGCAAAAGTAATAAAACACAACAAAAATAACTTTTGAATGTTGGTTAATGACTTTTATGAAATTGGTGGCTCCTAAAGGAGCCGTTTGACGGATCTGTGCAAGGGCTTTTAACCCAGTGGTTTACTCGCCATCCGTTTCGTTCTCGCTATCGGTCTCAAACTCGTTCTCTTCCATGTCTTCGTTATCTATTTCTGGGCTTTCCTCAGCGAAGACCGCGTCATCGTCTGTTCCGTCCCAGGCATTTGAAATACCACAGGTCTTGAAGGATTTGCTGACCATCCTTTGGGGAATCTCTGCCCATGCTTCCTTGATCCACCGGCGGACAAGATTTCTGCTCGGCGCCTTCTTCTTCCCAGCTGGGGTAAACTCAAATGGCCTTGATATCATCCATGCCAAGTATTTTCGGCGCACATTATCTTTAAACGGCTTGTTAAGGCACTTATCCAAGGGCTGTACAACTGGGGTGCAGCCTCCGGGGATAACTGCGACATCAATGTTTCGCTGCTTCAGGTAATTTTTCACGGAATCGGTTAAGTGAGCTCAGAATGAGTCCCACACCAAAAGGGAGTGCTCAGCACGTGGTAAACTCTGTCGAATCCATTATTTTACGCCCTGTTCATCCATCCATCCTTTCTTATGGAAGGAAACTCGAAGAGGATGCGGCACAACCAGGTCTCTGAAGGTCTCTTGAAGATGACCTTCGGGGGCACTTTTGTTCCATCAGCAGCAACAGCAAGAACTACGGTGAAGCTATGCTTCTCTGCTCCGCAAGATTTTACTGGCACTGTTCGGCTCCCACTGAATTCCAGTGTTCGGTTCGATGGAAGCTCAAAACGCATGGGTGTCTCATCCATATTGTAGATGCGGGATAAAGGGCAATCAACGCGTCTTCTTGCTGCAATGATGAAGCAATGAAATCGCACAATGTTCTCTTCGAGGTCGGCGGGCAATCGTTATGCCAGAGTTGTTTTCGTTTGCATGCTGACCGAGTGGCGTCGTTTCCATTTCTCGTACCATCCATGGGAAGCTTTGAAGGATCATAACAATCTTAATGTCTAATGCGCGAAAAAGCTCAAACCGTAAATTCCATGACACTCTTTTCATGACAGGTTATAAAGTTGTCATGACAACAACGTATTTCTGACCACGCACTGAAAGACGTCCTCGCTCTTCAAAAACTCATCAAATTTCAGATCACAAATGTAAATATTACCTTGCTCTCTTTGCTGTGAAAACCACTCCATCACTTGCTGGTCTAGTTCTGGATATTTTGGAGTGAAACAGCCCATCGTTGCACGTTTCGCAGACATCTTCAGCTCACCAGAAAGAATAGTTGCCTGGTCTCTTCTCCAGCGTCGTACCATGGACTCGCTAAGTCCATATTCTCGAGCGATTTCCGAGTTGTTTTCTACAGCTTCAGCTTCCGCGATAACTTTTATTTTAAAAGCCATACTATACGAGGAGCGGCGTGCTTTTGGCATGATGATAAAAAATGACAGTGGTGAAAGGGATACTTGATCGATTGACTGTAAAACGCTTTTCAAGTTACGGGTAACTGTTATGGTTTTGTGTGGTCGCGTGGTAGTATTTATACACTTCGTTGGATCAATTGATATTCGTTGGTTCGCTGTTTTTCTTTTGTGTTTATTGTAATTCATTAGGTTTTTGTTGTTTAGTGAGTCATTTTCCAATGTTTCCCGGAGGTTTGCTCGCTCAAATGACCGTTACAATCGAGAATTTTGCTCTCGGCTTATAGCCGATGGTTTTATTTTTTTTTTGGCAGCATGAATCTATTGGAAGGTCTCTGAATTTCAGGGTCTCCGAGATCGGCTTATAGGTGAGGAAATACGGTAATCTCTGATGAGATAAACAAACTGCTCGCAAAAGGAGCTCTTGAAGTCACCGAACATAGTGACAACTAAATACTAAAATTTTACGCTTTCCCACCTTTCAGTATAATTGCAGCAGTACTGAAGAAAATAAAGGAGGACAAAGCCACCGCCAAATGTATCCTCCCCCACTGGCCAACACAGGCCTGGTTTCCAATGGTGGAAAAAATGGTGGTTCGCAAAAGCATTGTACTCCCACCCAGCCAATCCCTGCTACATCTACCAACCCTTCCCAACCAGATCCACCCTCTACACAAGCGCCTCTCCCTCCTGGCCTACCTCTTATCCGGGAACATCTGAACTATCACAATATCTCACCGACAGCAACAGCAACAGACATCATAATGGCATACTGGCGCTCTGGCACGAGCAAACAATACCAGGCATACCTGAAAGGCGAGGCGACAGTGGAAAATGGATTAGACTTCGTGGCAACCCTGTTCAGTGCAGGTTTAGGATATAGTGCGATCAGCACTGCCCGTTCAGCACTCTCATCTGTGTTGGTGCTGCCTAACAACATAACCTTTGGCTCACACCCGCTAGTAGCCAGATTCCTCAAGGGAGTCTTCGAGCTTAAACCTTCCCTTCCTCGCTACAGCAGGATCTGGGATGTTGCGGCTGTACTACAATACCTCAAGACCTTGGGCCTTGCATCTGAGCTCGATCTGAAGACTCTAACAACGAAAACAACCATGCTTCTCTGTCCGTTAACGGACACATTGTCAAGCCTTTACTAAACTTGACATCAACTTCATGCAAATACTCCCCAACAAGATTGTGTTCACCGTTGGAGAGAAATTGAAGACAACCAGGGCGGGCAAAAATCTCCAGCCAATTGAATTGATCTCATACAACAGCGATAAAACCCTGAACCCTGTGTTGTATACCATCTAGAGACCTACGTAGCCTACACCCAACCGCTTTGCGGCCAAAACTCCAAGTTGCTAATCAGCTACACCAAGCCTCACAAACCGGTGGCAATGTCTACAGTCAGCAAATGGGCTAAGGCCGTGTTAAAGGAGGCCGGAGTGGACATCACCAGTTTCTCTGGAAATAGTGCCAGATCAGCATCCACCTCATACAGCGCGCAAAGCGGTTTACCCCTCAAGGACATCTTGAAAGCTGGCGGATGGTCCAAGGCAGGGACCTTTGTTAGATACTATAACAAACCAGTACAAGCCAACATTGGCAGCCATATTTTAGTTAACAATAGTTCCACTTAAGAAACTATATTACCCTTATGGTCAGTCGCCCTGACCATCTTTCTGGATGAAAAATCAATATTTACAATGTACCCCTTCTTATATCTCCATATTAAAGAGTGTTTTACATTTATCAACCACTCATGCACTCCGCTACTATTGACTACTATCTGGTGGCTTGCATGTCCTGAACGTTCAAATCTCATGTAGCTCCGCAGTGACTAAGACTGGGGACGAGATAGAATTCTAAAGTTAAACGAGACTTACCGGAAGTCGATGTTTGATTGGAATACTTTCTCGTCACCAGTCAAGAATGAAGGAGTTACATGCCCTCCCTCACATAGGCTACCCACCCAACTCCTTCATTCCACATCCTTTCACGACGCACGTATTCAAGATTGACTTGCTAGCATGCGCATGCTTCTCATGTAACTCATTCGTTCCTGACTGGTGACGAGAAAGAATTCCAATCAAACATCGACTTCCGGTGAGTCTCGTTTAATTTTAGAATTAGCATTTGTTATTTCGAATGAGGCTACCGTTGGAAGATTCAAATAATCAATTTAAAACCTGAATTTTGCATGTACCGGTATTTTGATTTCAATAATGCAATACATTCCCGATTAATGAAAGTCATTCCCAAATAATAAGCGGAATGCACTGAGTATTTTGACTGTAATGGGTAAAAATGCAGCTTGATGGTTTGTTTTGACTCTCGAACACTTAAATACAATAAATAATAAATTATGCAGGTATTTAAAAACCTTACTTTCTTATTCATCCTGTAGGCCCAAGATATGTGTTGATGAACCAGCACATGCTTCTTCATCTAAAGAAGTCTGTGATCGATCATGGTCCCCTCTGCTGTAGTTCACCTTTTGTATTTAAAGACTGGAATGGTGACATTGCCAATTATTTCCATGGAACCCAGAATGTTGCACACCAGGTAAGTTTCAAGCTTAAAGCCTTGTGAGATTTCTCCTGATTAGTGAAGCAACTTAAGCATTTGCAAATAGAACCCAAAGAACTGCAAAATTTGACCAGCTCCCATGCATCATGCTAAGCCCCATGGGTTCACATATTTTTTTTTTCTGGTATGGTATGCAACCCTTAAGTTCCGGCATGTATGTACATGTATGTACAATGTAGTTAAAATAATAGCAATACAGCCAAACCTCTATTAAGGGGTCACCCTTGGGGAATAGCCAATTGACCGCTTAAGAGAGGTTGACCGTTTAATAGAGGTGTTCTAAATTTAGCAAAAATTGAACTAGAATTCGTAGTGATGGTCACATAATGTACATTTTATTGTTAACAACTGTAACGCAAAATACGAGTAAATAAAAATTAATACAATACAATATTGTTCGCAATGCAAGTGCCTTTGTTGCAACTGAACATCATTAACGTTTCGAAATGACATAAGAGGAAGCGAAAAAATCATTAATGGATGACTGTGCTTTAGGGCCGCGCAGCTTAATGCTGTGTAGCAAATCACACACTTTGCTTAATACCAGTGAACGTTCTTCGTGACCATTAAACTCTGCAAAGTCTTTCAGCTGTTCAGCTTGTTGCTCTGTCTTTGATACTGTCTTGATGACTGGCTGTTTGAGCTCTGGGTCAAACTCATCATCATCTTCATTGTCATTTGTTATCCCTCATTTTTCGGATGAGGCAGATAACGTAACATCTTCGTCAAGAGTTCCGTGGGTCATTCTACCAGTTAAGATTGGAGTCGTCTATCCCATGTCATGTCCCAAAACTTTTGGCCACATGTTTAAGCAAGTTTCTCAAGAGGCCTACAAACTGCGGAAAAGTCACAATTAAGAATAAACGAATTAACAGAGGTGGTGGCTTTAGTCTGAAGACTCCTTGCGAGTATCAATTTGAAGGTGACAATTTTTCGTTAACTTGACTGCAACAAAAGCTGGTAAAAGAGGAATTTGATGTGCGCTGCGGTGGATCCCCACAAGCCTATTAGCCCAAACGTATTAACAGTATACATTCTCACGCTAATTACACCCATCATGCTGTGTTTAATGAACTGTTAAAAGAAACTGGACATGCTAGTACTGTCTCGTTAAAAATACTGCATTGTAAAATAATTAGGTGACTGTTTAATAGAGGTGAAAAACAAAATTAGCCAATTGGGAAGTCTACACGGTGACTGTGTCCGCTTACCGGTAATAGAGGTGACTGCTTAAAAGAGGTCAAATTTACAGTAAATATGGGGGGTGATTTCCGGGGATTTGATAAGTGACCGCTTAATAGAGGTTTGACTGTATTATTATTATTTCAGTTACTGGTATTAATTGAAGATATTTAAACACAGTTCAATTATATTCTTAGTTTATAATACTGTCACTTTCATTTTTACACATTCAATGAAAACAGTGTTAAAAGTCCACCCCTACTAATTTTATTGTTTTAAGGTGGAAATTGTTGTTAACTTACCAATTCTCACATTTACACCAGCAAACAAAATCTGTTACTGCAAAAATTGGTGATAAACAGTGGAAAGTTATGGCATTCATGTTAATAGCAAATGTAATGTTTATCTGTTTGTTACTATTTTACTTCAAGATAATGACTGCTGTCACAAGCCATCAGCGCCTCCCAAAGCTGATAGATGAGATGCCTCCAGTATGTGCCAAGGATTTGGTTTTCCAATTATGTGGGCACAGTGACAGGTTAGCATCTCATCATGCAATAAATATGAGTCCTGAGCAGTATTTTCTTTACCAACAAATGTGTTTATAAGAATACTGTATGGCCCGTTATTTATTTACTTATTTATTTATTTACTCAACTTTAATTATACAGATCTTAACATACTATACAAATTAAAGATAAATTAACAATTAAAATAAATGTAAAAAAACAAGATCTGAATAATTAGGTCAGTTTATACAGAATACAAAGATTCCTTATAAAAATAAACTGCCTTAATGTAGCTCAAATAGTAAAATATCATAACAATATATTATTAATTAATTATAAAAATCTATCCTTATCAAGCCTTATCAAGGCTTTTGCAACACAGATTCATATTGGTAATTATTTTTCTTCTAGGACTAACAGAACACCTCTAAAAGATGACTCCTATGCAGTTGGTGCACTGAAGAAAGGCAAATCTACCAATGCTGACTATGAAGATGACCTTTTATTTCTTGGTGTTGAATCAATTTCTGATGTCACATTTTTCTCAAGGCTCCAAATTGGAGAAGCAGTGTTCCACTCCAGAGCATACCAGAGAGTTTCCAGAAGAAACAATTACACCATTGCTTACCAGCAGTGAGACAGGATATGTTATGGGTACATTGAAGCAATCTTTTCAGTCAGATATAATCCAAGAGTGGCTTGTGGGGCTGTCATTACTCGTATGTCAATGTCTGGTCAGCATGTATGCAAAAGCCATGAAGTTGAAGTTCTGGGAAGCCCAGTAAGCCACATTGTCTGTCTCCACGAGCCAAACAAGAACCAGTTCACAGTTGTCCCACTCAAAGACATTACTGACATATGTGTTTATATCAAGTTTTCAGACTGTGATGTGGGTTATGCAGCACATTTCCCAAACCATATTGAAAAAGACTAAAATTTATTCTTGGCTTACCCTTAGCTCCAAGTATAGTAAACCTAAATTCACCTTGACTGTGATCTACCAAAAACTGATCAGCAAAGACAGATTTTTTTCTTGATGTTTTAACACCTTCACAGTAGTTACTATTTCTCCATTATTATGTATTGGACACAGGTGTAGAGAGTTTATCTGCTGAAACTGGGACGTGAATGGTTAACAAAAAATGTGAATCTCATAGTTATGGTTGATCATAGAATTTCAAATCATCTCTTACACCTCTTATAGATGTAACTGTGAGTTTCATCAAAGTTCATGAAAGTTCAACTTATGAATGCAACAGGAATCTTCTGCTTGATTGCTCAATATTTTAGCAAGTTATAAGTGCCAATGCATAATTTTTGACTCACGAGCCTTTTTTGTTATGCATGGAGTTTGTAAAAATAATGCTGAGTAGGTTCAAGAGCTTTATTTGAGATCAAAACAGCATTTACACTGTACGAACGTATATCTTGGACTGATAGACTAATCACCGGAGTCTATTTTTGGCCATATGTAAGCCCGGAGTGCAAAGTAAAACAATTGATTTGCGTTAATCATTATATAACAGAACAAGTTATAAAGATAAATAAATTACAACAAATTCATGCAACTTGTCACAGGGTTCAATAACCAACGGTTTACTTTGTTTTGCATTATGATTATCAAAAAGAAATCTACATGTATTCAAGAGTTCATTATTAGAGACTAACAAACATGTATTGTTCACCAATAAAAAAATTCTTTTTAAACAGGACACTTGTCTTACATGCTTGGTTCTTTGAAATGATGTAGGCCTCTTCAATCCAACCAGTAGCTTGTTAATTCATATCTCTGCAAAAGTTTTGCTTTGGTCCCACAGTTTTCTATGAAAGCATCATGGAAACTCTATGGGAGAAAATTTCACCGAGGGCCTTTGGACCCATAGAATTTCCCATATTTAATAATCATATGGAAACTCTATGGGAGTCAATTTCTTTTAGAGCATTTATATATAAACTCGATCATAGATTACATTTTATAAAATAATCATATGGGGAGTCCATGGGACTTGAAAAAATTATATCAGCTGATATGGGAAATCTATGAAATATTGAACAGTGGACATCCCATATCATTCCCATAGATGACGTAGAGCAAGCAAATATGTCGCTGCTATGGGATATCTATGGAAATTGTGTTCCCATAGCTTTCCCATACAATGGATAGCATCAGCTTTTCTTCCCACACATTTTCCATACCTTCCCATACCATTCCCACATATGGGTCATATATGGCCCATGTTTTGCTATATCATTCCCATACTTTTTCTTTGGTAAGGGTGCATCAGACATTTTTCAAAGTAGTGAAATCAATGGGGCCTTCTCTCCATTTGGCTAATTAATGTGTTAATCCTGGGTTTTGTAAAGGCAAAATGGACTCAGTCAGAGATCACCAATAGGATCATTTAAAATAATTCTACTAGAAATATATAAAGGATCTAAAAAACACATATTGAAGGTAGAGGTGCACCTAAAAAGATGAAGGGCTCAGCCAAAAACGTTTGTCTTCACAATTACCCTGACACTCTAAAACTTTTTTAAACCTTGTTTATCTTGGTAAAGATACATCAATGTTGTAATCGAAAATATACATTGTCCATGCTTTGATCTTGCTTTCAACTCACCGAAGGCATCTATCAGTTTGAACAATTTCAGGATCCTCGTAGAACAAGAATGGCCAGATTCGATTGCACCATGGTTTGGAAACAGTGGAATGAATCTGTTATCCTGTGACAGAATTGAAATAGATATGTCTCTCTTTCTAAATAATGTAAGTGTACGTGTCATTACACCTTCCCTAACAGAGACCGCAAAACGGTACATTCTTGGATGCAATTATATAACTTAATATAAGCTTTTGAAAGCTTATTTCAATCAGCTCATTATTGAGGTTTACTGCTGTATTTCCATATATAAATTCTACATACATTGATTGATACACTGATTGCTAAATACCTTCCATTGCTCTAGAACATGGAATTGATTCCTCTCAGCGTGCAGATCATGAGCACAAGTCGAACAAAATAACTGCCTTGGGCTGCAGTACGGACATCTCACAGTTGACTCTCTTTGTTTGCATACAGCACAAACACATTCTTCCTCTACTGCTGTTGTGAACATTTGATCCTGTATTTTTCCCCAGTTAAATACAGAGCTGTAGTTTCTTCTGTAAGCTGCAGACTGTTGAGCCTTATCAGGAGAAAATTGGGGAACATCGTTGTCATCACTGAGGGAAGAGGTTCCTTGGTTTGGCGACTGGTTCGGCTGACAATCAGCAGCATTTGAGCTTACCGCTAACGGGGTATGAGTAACGGTCTTCCCAGTTCTTCCGAGCACAATCGCTTTCACAGAAACTGTCTTGAACTTCTTCATAATTCACGAAATTTAACAAGAGGGAAACATTAAAATGGCCACCAAACGTACACCATACGGCATGAGACGGCTCAGATGATCATTTCACTTGGGTACTATCCATATTCTCAATTGAGAAATAATGGGTGTTACCCTTTGAAAAAATGTGAGACGGGTGAAAGCAATGGGTGTAAAATTCAGCTAAAAATTAGAAGTATTATTGAGGAGGATAAATATTACAGAATTTAATCATTTAAATTGGAAAATATTTTTAGTGAAATGAGTGCATGTAATTTATTTAAACATTTCAGACTTATAGAAAAGGGTACGTCACATCTTTTGGTTAACACATTGAAATAGTAAATTCGTCATTGTGATCGCATTTAAATGAACATTGTATTGAATAGAAACTTCTAATGAAGCGTAAATATTCCCTCTTCTGTTGGGGTAAATAGTGGGTATAGTGTAGAGTGTTAACGCGGACATTGAAGTGAGAGAATAAATGTAATAATGCGTGCGTGAGATGAGTGATTTGCATGTGTATAAATACACTATGTTGTAATTTTTTCAAGTTAGTTCACGTTTTGTGGGAGCTGAAAATGGGAATGTAACGGTCGCGAATAAACAGAGTTTTTTATTAACCACGTGGTAGCCTCAGATAAATATTGATACTTGAATAAAGTTTATGTATGCATGTATGTATGTACTACATTGGCGACAAGGATTTGAAACTGTTCATTTACGAAAGGGGAAAGCCAAAGGGCAAAGGCAAAGGGCAAAGATGCCAGGAGGAGACAGCACTATGGGTGAATCAGGCTGCACATGCAATGGTGCGGGATCAAGCAGTGTCCAAAAATAGGTTGTGTGGATGTTGGTTTGCTAGTTTCATTTGATCTGACGGGCGATCCTGGGCACTTGGTTTGGAAAAAAATGGAAGCAGTCGTTTGGATTGTACTTGACAGAAAATGGGGTGACGGATGACGCAAGGAGTTCTCCTATTACACGCAGAGGGTGTCGATGTCTAGGAATTATCTTTCACGCTGGTCAACAGAGGAAAGTGCTACCTTCAGCGAGATGAAGGGCATTTGTTCAGACACATCGCGCAAGCTGGTGATGAGACAGTGGACCAATTTGTAGGCTTCAAGAGCAGGCAGCGATTATATTTGTGACAAAGTTATCAATAAGTGTTATTCAAGGCAGTTATGTCGCAAGTTTCTGGAGCAGGAAGGTTCAGTAACTCTGGATTGTCTGTTAATGCACCAGTCAGTAGAAAGCCCCGCACCCCCATACCCGGGGAATGCGGGGCATTAGCGGGGCATTTGAGTAGATTTAGACCCCCCTCTTGCCATGATATGCGGGGATTAGTGCGGGTTTTGATTTTGACACCATCTTGGATTACGCACGCAAAGAACGCTGGGAAAAATGCAAAGTGAGCCGGTGGGCGATTGTTCTTTGTTGTTTTAATGCTTGTAATTGGCCATCCATTGAATGTTGTGTTCAGTATTTAAATAGTGTCTTATCATGGGAATTTGAAGAAATTTGCATCGTCCTTTTGCTAGTCATGCTCGATTTAATAAAGTGACCAGATGATCTTTTGTCCTCTGTTCCAAGGTTGTTTTAGTACAAAGATAGTCGGTGGTCTCTGGTCATTGGCGAAAACAATGATGTGGTTCAGAGTGAAGGATTACAGTTGAACCTCTCTAATATGGACACCGAAGGGACAGAGCAAAGTGTCTGTATTAGAGAGGTGTCCGTATTATAGATGTCACCACGATGACGTCACTTTTAAGAACGATAAAATCCGACGTTTCCGAGTAGTCATGACTCCATTATCAAGGAAAATATAAAAAGATCATTACCTTGATAATGGAGTCATGACTACTCCGAAACGTCGGATTTTATCGTTCATCTCTTTAGTCATTCCATGAAATGTCTATGCAGTTGTCATTTGTGGCAAATAGCTAACTGGCCACTGAATGGAGGTCAAATTTTAGAATCTCCCCTCCCCCATTGTAATCATTACATGCACTCAAAAATTATAACATCTGTTATAGTTGCAATTGTCTTATTTTAATACGAGAAATATGTATTGATTTCATGGTA
The DNA here is from genome assembly GCA_022457155.1 of Cladopsammia gracilis. Taxonomy (NCBI): domain Eukaryota; kingdom Metazoa; phylum Cnidaria; class Anthozoa; order Scleractinia; family Dendrophylliidae; genus Cladopsammia; species Cladopsammia gracilis. Next base: position 306,655 of record JAJGOT010000724.1, read on the forward strand.
TTTTGGTCACCAAGAAAATTGCAGTTGACAGTATGACCAGCAGTTCTAGCAAACTCTTGTAATACGGTGGCCACCGTGTTTGTTACGAGTGGTCAGTGGATGGTTGTCAGGTGAGATTCTGGGGGAATGGACTGCATTAAAAATGTATATTTTTTTCCAAAAACTTTAGTCTCCCAGTCTCATGTGATGACAATCCGCTGACCAAGTTGTCTGACTTGTCTCTGAGTATGAATTTGGAAGGTTACTGACCGTCATTTCTTACATGCTATTAACAGTGTTGAATGAATAAAGACAAATCTAGATTATTTGGATGATGGATCACATTGTACATGTTACATGGAGTCCCTGTGTAAAGGGCAAAATTATCTTACTGATAGAATTTATAATATTATTATTGTTAAAAATACAGTAGAATCTGGAGAACTGAAACCGTTTGATAAATAATTTATTTTCTCTTAAGTTTTTGAACCGAAAAGAGTTTAATTTTGTACACATTAAACAATCCTCTTGTTGTGATGAGATGAGTTACCCCGATTTGACCGTATTTTTTGTCACTTACCTGCCAGAAGTGGTGAGGATGTAAACACTAGCAACACTAGCTGAACTAAAATCTATGTAGTCTATTTGGAAAAAAGTAGGTTGAAATTAACTTGTTAAAAAGGATTTTTGTGACAATCTCTTACCTTGACATTAAAAAAATGGTATTGAGAGACTGTGGCGATGTGAGATTGAAATAAAAAGATGTATTTGTCAAACAGTTGACGTGCATGCACTTCATTGTATGTGGCAAAATAAAGAAAATAAAAATAAAAAAATCATAATGGCGCTGCTGATATTGATGTGCAGTGATTTCAGCCAGTTGTTGTAATCGTTCTTCTTCTCTGAGCCTTTGTTGTAATTGCTTGGTTTTACCTATCATCTGCAATCTTTGAAAGGACAATGGCTGAAGAACCACATCATGTAAAAAGCGTACTCTAGAGAGTGCAACAAAACTACATCCTGCAGCTCTTTCTGCTTTTCCAAGGTCAATAACCACTCTTGATAATGTTTGTCCTTGCAACTTGTGAATTGTCATTGCATACCGTAAGCGAAGTGGCAGTTGCTGTCTTGACAATCGCTGCCCTTCAGTCTCCCATTCAAATAAGTGTGGTGGTATAGGGACAATCTGAGGGTGTGTGTAGAAAAGATGGTCCTGTGTAGTGCTGAAAATCCACCAGTGCTGCAAATAATTTGGGATTTCCCTTATCACGCTTACATGTTAAGCATTTAAAAATCTGAAGTGTTAAATTATTTTTTGTTGGCCAAGTTTCCTTACAGGTGACACATTGTTGGTGTTCTAATTTGTTCGTTGTACGTTGAAAATTTGCTTTGTTGCGCTGCTGTCAGGCAACTGCAGGACATCTTCAAGTATATATATTGAATATAAATATATTTTTCGCTTGAATTCGTGCGGCCGCCAAATTTATTAACCTCACTATGATCGGCCCTTCGCCCCTCGCTTCGCGAGGAAAAATTTACGGCTGAGATATCCGAAACTGAAATATGCTTCTTCGAAACTAACGTTTACAAAGGCGAGAGATTCAAAGCTGAATCAATGCTGGATGCATGCACCCATTTCAAAACAACTGAAACTTTCAGTACACCCATTATTCAACATGCGACCCATCTGGAGTCAAAAAAGGCTTCACCAAAGGAGCTCTCAGACCTCTCAGAACTAACTCTTCAAAAACATTATTTCAAGAGAACATAAAATAAATAACTTCAAAACACATCTACTACTATTTGCTTCTATCCATCGAATCATTGTGTTTGGAAAAAAAAACTACAGTTTCAGCAGTTGTCAGTGCAGCTACGTTCGTTTGCCAGCCATTCATTCAGGCCAAAACAAACTTGGTAACCCTGCAAATTTCTCGAGCAAATGTTTTTGTTTAGCCTGGTTACTAAGGTTAACCAAGATGGCCGCTTGTTTTTGGCTTCTTTCATTCGTCTTCAGTGTTCCTTCATTGCTAAAAGCTTCGAAATGTCTGACAAAGATAATGAGCACTGTTTTAACACAGGTATTTTGACAATTTGAGGCTAAATTTTACAACTTATAAACACAATACTAACGTTTGTGCGTAACGTGTTTGATGCGGATTGTTCAATTTGATTTTTACATGACCACGGAGGTGCTCTGGCCGCTCTGTTAGACAGACAAGACTCACTTTTCTACATCATCTGAAGTTAAAGAATCTTGTTCCACGTTATACACCTCTAATAAATAAAATCTTAATTTCGAGGCTCAAAAAGTCTGGTCAACTTATATAACCGGAAAGTTCAATTAACTTTTGCAGATGTTCCCGTAGATAAGCCACACCTTCGATTTTGAGCAAACATTTTGGGCAATAAAGTGTGGCTTATACACTGGTGTTTACGGTAAATTCGGTACTTACGGGTTTTGTTAAAAGCGCAAGATAACAAAACCCAAGTCGAATGCTTAACGCATTAATTTTAGCGAGTGTTTAGTTTCGTCTTGCTGTAACAATTCCATTTGCATCTTTCTGTTTCTATTGTCTCGCAGAAACAATGCACAAACACCCAGGATAATTTCAAGACATCACAAAAGAAACCACAAGAAGCGCAAAAACATCATGGGTACCCCACATTTTTCGGCCGACGGTTTTCAGTGGGTGCGATTCCATAATGCTAAAATGAAAGCCGGGTGGACCATTCTACACAATGCAAGGACTTCGCAGGCCATGGGTGAAGCATTACCTATGCATATTTGTGTTTACAGACATTGTTGTCACTTAGAAATGGCAACTTCCCTGACGATGGATGCCTTCTTACATACACTGACACGTATCATGGCTCGACGAGGGTGGCCTAAGTTGATGCTCAGTAACAATGGAAGTAACTACGTTGGGGCAGCACAATTAAACAAGGAGCTAGTGGAGAGCATGGACCAAATGTTGAAAGGCTGACTTCCAACCATGGAGTTGATTGGCAGTTCAACCCACCAGAAGCACCACACTTTGGCGGTGTATTCGAAGGAATGATTAAGTTGGCCGAGAGCAAATTATGCAGTTTTAAAAGAAGCAGATGTCAACGATGAGGAGTTACAAACAGTGTTTACAGGAGCTGAGAGTTCGTTGAATTCCAGGCCTCTCACTAGTTAGTGGAGATGTCAATGACGAGCCTGTGTTGACCAAAGATCACTTTTTCATTGGTCATATGGGTGGTGAGCGAGCTCCTGATACAGTTGATATGATGGCAGTGAATGTACGTTAATAATGGAGATGAGTGCAGGAGCTGATTTCCAGAGTATGGAACCGCTGGATGTGAGAGTATTTACCAAGCATTGGTTCCCGACACATATGGTTTCTACCTACAGAAAACCTCAGAGTGGGAGATGTGGTGTTAGTGATTGAGTGAGACGCACCTAGATGAGACTGGAAGATTGGATGGATCAAGGCAGTGTATCCAGGCAGAGATGGATTAGTCAGCGTTGTATACATGAGAACAGGAGGAGTTGTGAAGCAACCACCAATTTCCAGACTTTCACCTTTGGAAGCTGAAGTGCCCTAAGTGGGCAGACTGAACAATGACACTAGCCAGTTATGTTCGTAAGAGATTTGTAACATGAACACTTACAACAACATTTGAGCAATTTTCCTTTATTTTGTAACAGAGATTGATTGAGTCAGTGTTTGATTTTCATTGAATTGTAAATCCAGGATGGGGGAAATGTAAAGGATTGTTTTCTCTTTCCCATTTAGTAGATATTTTTGTAGAGCGAATTGAAAACTTACTTTTGCCGGAAGTCATGTTTCGCGCGCCGTTTGATTGACACATTGACATTTACAATTACAAATAAAAGTTCCCAAATTTCAGGGAGTAGTGCTTACAACATGAAAAAATCATCTGTGGTTGTTTTGTCGTAGTTTTCTCGGGAATTTTGTCAATTGGAACTTCGGACCTTTTCGGATTTTCAAACGGGACAAATAAGGAACCTAAGGAGAAACACAATGAAAAGAAAATTCAAGCATAGCCAAGATACACCATTCTGTAAAGACTGCATTCATTTGAGAAACATGGTAAAAAAATTGAATTCGAAAGTGTGTATTTGATAAAAGAGAGAAGTGATGTTGAAAAGGAAAACAATGAGTTAAAAGGTGACAGAAAAACCAAAAAAGAAAAACAACATCAGAAAACGTGAAGATGTTTTCAAATCATTCACTGGTTTGCCTCCAAAAACGTTTGACAATTTTGGATTCCTAGTGAGAATGCAAATGATTTAAAATAATTTATCATGAAGATTCCAAGAAAGTAACAGATAAACCTGACGAATGCAAGTTTCAAAAGGGAAGTATGCCTGGTATGAGCCCTAAATTGGATGTTATTGAACAACTACTTATGTTCTTGGTGTGGTTATGGTGTGGATTTGGACAGAAACACTTAGCATGGTTATTTGGTGTTAGCAAGTCAATGTTTCAATAGGGGGGCATTGGGGTTTGCGGTATCGCAATATTGGTCCATTTTTCGTGCAGTATTTCAGTATTTGACAGGCTGATGATTTGCTGACCTTTGCTGTCATTCCCCAAATAGTATTATTATAGTATTACACAAGTTGCAAAACATGGTACCATAAACCAGAGGAGACTATCGTTTATGGACGTGCCATTTATGAAACCTTTACCTACCGTTCAGATGTCCGAAATTAACTGCGAGATAATGCGAAGCTGGGCTTCCTCTCATGGGCCTGCTGTGAGACAATGAACTGTGCGGCAAGAGACAACAATAGCGAAGCATGGTACCCTTCTAGAATAGGTGTATCAAAGGCATTGCATCTCTCTGGATACACTTTTGAAGATCCAGCTGACCACGCACAAGACCCACAAGATTCTGACTTTAAAGATGAGTTTGTCGCCAAAAGCGACGAGGAAGTAGTGGGGGAGATGGACAACGACACTGGTTCAGCTTGAGAAATTGGAAGTTACGCGACGTTTCTGCTGGACACAAGATCATGTTATGGAAGAGCGGTCGGTTTTAACAGTCGTTTATTTTATTAAAACAGGAGTAAAACGACACTGAAAATATAGTGCGCTTTCTGTCCTTTCTATGTGGACAAGTCCAAATGCACTTGGTGATGTCATGCTGTAACTTCTTGCCAGAAATAGATATTTAACATTTGCTACAGTTACAAAGTGCCATAAAATGATGTTTGGCGTAGTGTAAGATTTCAA
>JAJGOT010000725.1:0-32500 GCA_022457155.1 Cladopsammia gracilis
AAGATCCAAGCGAACGCCAAGCCATCGACCACATGCCACCACCATTATAAATGATTGATTATGAGTGTCTTGATGCCTAGAAAAAAGGAAACAAACGTTGTTGTACGCAGTTGTCCAGATGTTCTACGGTAGCCTTATGAAGTTGTTCTTCTGACATTTGTACCAAAGTGTCACAGCAGTTATACCATGGTGCAGTATTTCTTGTTCACATTCAAGTTGTACTTGAATTGATGGTGCATGAACCAAAAAAAAAAAAATGAACCAAAGTCTTACCCGGTATTACCAGTTATACCATAACGGCGGTTATATTGCGATTAATGATACCGTGATATATTTACTACAGTCTTAGATAAAAAGCCTGATAAACGCAAATAAAAATTGTTTTGCCCTGTCTTACCTATAAAACTGGTTTAGAAAATCTGTCTGTCTTTCTCTTGTTCGTATCGTGTCCAGTCCGTTCAGGGTCTCTGAAATGTGCGAGAAGACTGGACTGCGGCAGATCGACTCCAACCTCTTCAACTCCCGACTCGATTGCAAGTAGTACTTTACAATGAAATAACCCATAACAGCCAATGGTGCAATGATGAAAAGGACCCAAAAATTCGTAATAGCTGGGACGAAAGTTGCCGCTAGCAAAAACAACACTAACTGTAGGGATATTAAAAATTTTTTTGGTAAAAGTTCGTCCACACAACCCACATCCTTGGAGAATCGGTTCAAAATTCTTCCAACAGGATTTGTATCAAAGAACAAAAGCGGTGCTTGCAACACCGATACAACCATTCGGTCATGGAGACGTTCTGAGCATCTTAAAGAGGCCAGCAGAAAGGCATAAGATCGGATAAGAGCAAGTATGAAGGAAGCACCCACAAGGGAGCCATAGACTACAAGGTTTAATATATCTCGTTGAGCGGCTTGTTGTGTCTTTGATAAGTATGACAGCCACACGTCAGGAGAAACCAGGATTGCTGAAAAAAAGTAAAAAAGGTTAGGAGACACCCACAATAAGAACATTAATTCACGCGCTAGCTCCGCTTGTTCACTCGAAGAAGAGTGTTTGGATCCCTCCCTCCCTCCCTCCCTCCCTCCCTTTCTTTCTTTCTTTCTTTCTTTCTTTCTTTTTTCCTTTCATTCTTTCTTTCTTTCTGTCTGTCTGTCTGTCTTTATTCACAGTTGCATTAATCGTTCTCGTCAATGTTAGGATCATTTGTTCATCTCAGATTTATGTAATGATAGCCAACCTTGGGTCACAAAACAGAAACATACTCCTGCCAAGATCGCCAACAGGTGTAATCCGCTCCTGAAGTAGGCCCAGTAAAGCTTAGATGACACCACTCCGATAGCGCGATCCTCCTGCGGTAACACCAGACTCTTAGCTTGACTGTTTAATGCCCCTTTACTAGCACCGATCTCATCTTCGCCTTGTAGTACTTCCACGTTCTCATCTAATTCACTTTCTGTTGGTGTTTTCTTAAGGAGTGGATCAACTGTCGTACTCAGAATTCCTTTGGATTGAAGCTCAGTGAAAGTCCCTTTTCCCAACACACGACCTTGGTATAATACAATCATGTGATCGGCTTCTTTCAGAAGCTGCTCTTGATGAGAAGACAACACTCGGGTTTTCTGACCCAGAAGGCCTTTGATGCAACTTTCAAAGATATGTTTGCCAACTTTGACATCAACAGCACTCAGGGGATCATCCAACAAGTAGATGTCCACATCCGCATAGACTGCGCGTGCTAAGCTTACTCTCGCCCGCTGGCCTCCACTCAGAACAGCACCGCGCTCTCCAACAACCGTTTGGTCACAGTCTGGAAACTGCTGAATGTCTTTCGTTAGGGCGCATGCTTCGATGATTCTGGTGTACTTAGGTTCATCGTATGTTTGTCCAAACAAAACGTTTTCTCTTATAGTTCCAGAGAAAACCCAGGCTATTTGGGGCATGTACACAAACGAGCCAAGGCAGTTTATGGTTCCACTTGTGTCTGAGACCTCGCCAGCAATCGCTGAGAGAAGAGTAGATTTACCGCTGCCCACAGGCCCAGTGATCGCTGTCAAACTTGCTATGGACGCGTACAGTTCTACATCTTCCAGAACAAGATTTTCTCGGTTGCTATGTTTGCACATCAAATTCGTGACGCTCAGAATTGTCGTAGGATGAGTAAAAAATGTTTTGTCTTCCCCTGAAAATTCAAAGACATCTTCACTCTTTCTTTCCGAGATTGTTAATTTATTGCCGTGTGTGTTTGCTTTCTCTGTCGCGCCCGTCTCGTGGCATTCCTTTATAAGAAGATTATCTAAAAGAAGGAAATCTTCGATTCTATTGATTGAATTGTAAGCTTCGGCTATTTCCACTAGTCCGAAAGCTACAAAGAAAGAAATGCTTAGTCGTAGTACATTGTTTAACGAGAGGAGCATGAAAACATTCACAGGTGTGAGTTGTTGACCAGTTAGAAGAAGAGTGACAACAGACACTAGGGTTGCCATGGCACCTGAAGTGTACTCTAACGCTCCCACAGCGGACAAGACGGCACTCTTCTTACGGAGAATATTGATTTCGTGTCTGAAATGAAATCCAAAAGGTCGCATTATAAAACAAAGATATCTCACCCTAATTTTTAGGACAACAATAGTGGCCATTACCATAATTGTGGGCAGTATTAATGTATTAAAGTTTCATCTTTCTCTCCAAAAAGGTAATAGAAAACATTAGATCGGACTACGAGTACGAGATTGAGTACGATTACGACTTTTCAAACCTATTGTTCGTGTGCTGTAGATAACCATTATTCGCACCAACTGCATACCTAGAGTCTCCTTATCTTCTGGTCAGCAACATTAAAGACTAACGTCTCCGGGGAGGTGGTTGGCTTGAAATTCAAAAGTCGTACTCGTACTCAATCTCGTACCCGTACTTAAATCTAAAGCTCTCTTATAATAATAACCGGAAAACACGATTCATCTTGTTAATGTATATGAAATATTTCAGTGGTGCATGGCTACAAAGATTTGCGCTCAAATTTCCGTCTTAGAGAGGTGTTCGGCTTATAGAGAGTCGAGGTAACGCGACACCAGTTATTCTGAGATGACCTATGCGCTGAATGAATAGACGTCTGTTGAAGTCGTCTACTTAAGCAAAACCTACAAACTGAAACGAAAATAATTAGAAAAATGGACCCGTTTGTTTATATTCAGCACCCACATTTTCGTTTTGAAGTATTTTTCACTAAAAAAAGCACTTCTCAAGTGTCCGTTGTCCTTCCTAGAGAGGTGCCCGTCTTATAGAGAGTTTGGTTAAAGTAAAATGACTAAAAAACGGCAGGGACCAACACCAGGTGTTCGTCTTATAGGGTATCCGTTAAGAAAGAGAGAGAGAGAGAGAGAGAGAGAGAGAGAGAGAGAGAGAGAGAGAGAGAGAGAGAGAGAGAGAGAGAGAGAGAGAGAGAGAGAGAGAGAGAGAGAGAGAGAGAGAGAGAGAGAGAGAGAGAGAAGAGAGAGAGAGAGAGAGAGAGAGAGAGAGAGAGAGAGAGAGAGAGAGAGAGAGAGAGAGAGAGAGAGAGAGAGAGAGAGAGTTGACTGTACACTGTATACCCAATCTAGTGACAACGAAAGCTTTGCATAGGCGATCGATCTTATAACGGGCCCACAACTACTTTCTCCTACCTCCTTGTTATGTCTATCTTTGTTCGGTACTCGTCCTCCCACGCATGCGCTTTAATAGCGCGGATTCCAGACAAGATCTCGTTCATCATAGATATTCGACGGTCCGACACAGCGGCAGTGCGCAAGCGCAGTGAACCAGCAGCAGAAGACAGCAGACCAAAGTATGGAACAAGAAATACAAGAAATATCACACCCATAAGAGCCTGCCAGCCAATCACATAGCAGAGTAAGGCTGTCACTACAGGCAATTCAATTGATGCTTTGAATAAGAAGAAAGGCCATTTGGTTTCCTCCACTCTTTGAACATCATTGGAAACAAGATCGATGACTCGTCCAGTTGTATACTTCATGAGAGTTTGCTTGCTTAGAAGAAGAATCTAAGTTATAGTAAAAGAGAACTCAGTCACTGTTTTTATTCTAATAAGCGTACTGTTTCTAAACTGTTAACCCTTTAAGGCGGCGCCATTTTTCCACCACTTGACATGGCTTTAATGGAAATATCTCGTTCACGTTTCAAGCAATCCAAAAACGCTATGCTCATCTCATGAATCTATGTTATGAGATGTTTTGTAAATTTTTGGGTGATTTTTGGTTATGTTTGGGAGAGAATAGCTTTTCTCAAAGCATTGTAAAATTAAGAAAAATAAGAATTATTGAAGATTTAGTGATGTTTTACAAATAGAATTTGTAGTTAATAATTAATAGACGGACACCAAGTTAGTCCACTAGCAACCTGGGGTGCTCTTGCGTGGGTATCAACTGTCTGTTGGTGTTCCAAAAATCATTTTCTTTCTTCTATCCCTTCTTTAAACCCCGTCAAATTTCATCCAGAGCGCCCCAGGTTGCTAGTGGACTATCTATTAATTATTAGCTACAAATTTTAATTTTAAAACTTTATTAAATCGTCAATATTTCTTATTTCTTAAAATTTGACCAATCGTTACAAAAACTATTTCCTCCCAAACATATACTCAAAAATCACCCAAAAAGTTACAAAACATCCCATAACATAGATTCACGAGATGAGATAGAGGTTTTAAAGTGGTAAGTCAATTTGGGGTGTGACCTTTATATCTAAACATACCTTTCGGTAGACGATGCCTTTAATAGCACTACAAAGCCTGATTCCCAGCATTTCATTTTTGAAGCTGAATTGCTGCATACCCATACTCTTAATGAAGGCGTTAAAAGCCATAGCTGCTGCACAGACATAAAGAACAGGATTTTTTCGCGTTTCGTCGGCTGTTCCCAGAGCAGAAATCAAATATCCGAGGAATAGAGGCTGAAGGATGCGAGAGCAGGAATCTAAAACACTCGTGAACGTGATGATTAAAAAGTCTGTAGTCGACACCATCCTTATAATGCTTTTCCAGAGTTTCGGGTTCTTGCCTTTGGATTCACACTTTGCAATCTCTTCGTTCCATTTCGTTTGAAGCTGGTCAGTTGCTGAACTGCTAGAGTTTTCTTTTGAAAGTGGTAAAAAGTCACTCTTCTCCAGAGCTCGTTCACTGCCTGTCTGTAAGACATTGTTCATCCATTGAAAGAAAAGAACAGACAAACAGTTGACCTTTTCTTCACCTTCAATGCCTTCAGTGGAAATCTTCTCGTATCCTCTTTTATTAGCCATGAGTAGGAATCTAATAACAACGTAAAAACAGGCTTACTGATTATGTACTGAATATTTTGTGAAGTCACCTCGCCTGACATAAATTTATTTTTAATATAATATTTATTGTATCACCGCCGCCAAAATTTTGCCATCGTGCGCGCACACAAACCCACCAGTTACACAGGCTACTAAAAAGCAGTAAGGTCTGATGCCAGCTGATGCCCAGCTCTAATTTTACAAGTGAAGTCAGATTTGCCAATGTAATTACATTTTAAAAGTTTTATGTTAAAACAAGATGGGGTGATTTCATCTGCTCAGTGGGATCAGTGCTTGAGTCATTATCTCAACTGACAAATGCACTACAGTAATGCACTGCCAATCTGATCTACCGCTCTCTTACTTTGGCCAAGCCTGAACATCAAGTAGAGTGCTTGGTACTCAATAATTGGGAATCAAAAGAATATTTGAAAGATTACAAGTTAGTAAAAAACTGCATATAAATAATGAAGTACACGTATGTACCACCTGATCACGCGATCAGGTGGTACATTTGTCAATGTAAATGTTACGTTTCATCAGTACAGCACGACGGCGAATTACGCGTTTCTATACATTTTAAAAGTTTTATGTTAAAACAAGATTGTTATGTGGGAATCTGGGATGATTTCATCTGCTCAGTGAGGTCAGTGCTTGAGTCATTACTGACAAATGCGCTGCCAATCTGATCTACCGCTCGCTTAGTTAGGTCAAGCTTGAATATCAAGTAGAGTGCTTAATACAATTGCCCGCGTACGTTCCGCCAAAATACGGATCGCTTCGGAAAGGTCAGCAAATTCAACTTAAAGGGGACACGTAAAACACTACAAAAACTAATTAGGCGGTTATCAGAATAACTTCTTGTAACAAGGGAAAATTTCAGAGTAAAATATAGTAAAACCGTAAGAGTAGTAAGAATTTTTCTAAGGTTACCCACATCTGCATCAGATAATCACTATAAGTAATTATTACGAAAAACACAAAATAATTACAAAGTGAAAAATAATTGGGAATCAAAAGAATATTTGAAAGATTACAAGTTAGTAAAAAACTGGATATAAATAATGAAGTACACGTATGTACCACCTGATCAGGTGATACATTTGCCAATGTAAATGTTACGTTTCATCAGTACAGCACGACGGCGAATTACGCGTTTCTAATATAAGAGGCGTTAAAAGTCGATAAACGACTTTTCGAGTGTAAATCTTGTATTTTTTTGTTATGCTCCCATAAGCATACATGATGCTTCGATAAGCAGACGTTATGCTCCCATATAAGCGGACGTTGTGCTCCCATATAAGCAGACGTTATGCTCCCATATAAGCAGACGTTATGCTCCCATATAAATGGAGGTGCGGTGATCTAGTGGTTAGCGCGTCGGATTTTCAACCTGACGGTTGTGAGCCATTAGACTTGTAAAGACTTTACCGTGCTCCCATATAAGCAGACGATTATTTATCACAATATTTTTTGTTTGCCGGCCAAGAAAATCCTTACGAAGTTGTATAAGTCCAGTGTTAATAAGCGGCATTTTACGGTTATAATAACAAAGCTTATTATTGTCTCCTTGCCGGGCTTTTATGGCATAATTTATGACAGTCCTGCATGATTGATCTTATAATTCCGTGCCAAATCCAGAAGCAGAGGAGCGTGAATTCTTCAAGCAAAGAAAACAGCGGAAACATTAATATAGATTCAAGACGAAATTTGGAAATAAATGTCATCAAAAGAATGGCTTTTCTGTCGCGGTGTTCCTTTGTCGCCAGTTTGCAAAACGAAATTTTGGGCAGGGACGTACCTGACTGCGTAGATTGGCATTTGAATTCTGAGCACATGTACACAAACCTTCCTTCAGCCTTACATTTTAGAATGCCTCTCTAACACAGCTTCAGTTGTCTTTGCGTTAATCATATTATATAGAATAGAAGAAGGGAAATACACGTGAACTGATTGTAATTTAAAGGTCCAACTAAAGTTACTTTACGGCCTGTAAAACCCGGGCCTAATTTTTACCGGTCGGTAAATTGGTAACTGTATATCATTAACATTCCGGTGGCGGGCTTAAAGCTGGAAAATGCCCCTGTTGGTTTCTTTTACTGAAAACATTTTACGCGTTAACTAGTACACTTCAGCTAGCGATAAAGTAACAGCACACCACAGAAAAGTACTGCACGCTTTTTCTGAGCTTTCATTTGAATGGTCAATAATAATAATAATAATAATAATAATAATAATAATAATACGAATATTTTATCAGGATAACACTGCATCAATGCAAAAAAAGCACTTTTATCAATGCGGTCCTGTTACAATAAAAATAAAAAATAGAATATTTAGCCCAAAAATATAAACTTTACAGAGTTAATAGAAAACTAAAATATAAGATAATTACGTTACATAAAAAATCCGTTCAAATGTTGCTTAAATGTTGCTCAAAGCACAAGACAGGGTTCAATGGCAGCGTATGATTGCGGCCTTATGTCCCAGCTGGGACGAAGAGGATTAGATTAGGGTAGGTTTGGTTAGGTTATACTTACGACAGTTTATACTGACTTCTTACAGCCTGCTAGAGTCATCCTCCCCAAGCTAAAAGGGAGTAGACTTATAACTTCGATTCTGATAAATGCAAGACGCACGGCAGCAAGGGCGCTGGAAATTTGAATTTATTATACGACAAAGCGCGCCAAATCGAGAGCAAAAATTAATGACAGGCATGATTATTCCACATAGCATTATTCAATAGATAATTACTGAGGCTCGCAGCATCATTAGGTATACTTGCAGACAGCTGAGAGCGCAGCCCTCTCTGTATTGAATCTTCGATTTTAACCACCCCTTCCACTGTGGTATTAAAATTAGCACTTACTGTGACTACGTATACAGTGCGATGGTGATTACATAAGCCCTCAATTCTTCAGTTGTTGTGAGGACTATGTAACTATGATCATGTGTGAAGATGATGTGACGAGAATGTTAAAAAAAATGCATACTTTATAAGCCAGAGCACTTTTATGTAGTGCATTGCTCGCTCGGAAGACGAAGCAGCGATTTTTATTACGCAGAGCTGGGGAATGATGCTTCTAAGGCTGGTTGCTTTAATTATTTCGGTCACCTTTTTATCCCCTGCAAACTGTTTTTCATTTTTCTTTTTAAAATAAAGCACAGACATTCCACAGCCACTCAGCGCGATTAGCTTTTGCTATATCTGAGTGGCTGTGCTCTTTTTCTTTCACAGTTATTTCCTTTTAATGATTCTGCCTTTTGTATGAAGAGCTCAATAAAGATTGTTGTTGTTGTTGTTGAATAAATCCTTCGGGTCAAAGGTTTTATTCAGTGTTCACTTTGTCGGTGTAATCCGTTGAAACTTTCTGTGAACTTTGGTCATCCTTCGCTGTTTTGGACTAATTATAGTTTGTGATTATTGAAGTAAATGTGAGTGTTTTTAGTCGATAAAATTGGTAAGAAAGCGAATAAAGCATTCTAATCTGTGCACATGCGCCGAACCGTGAAACCAACCCTTTAATATAAATATTTATTGTATCACCGCCGCCAAAATTTTGCCAATCGCGCGCACACAAAACCACCAGTTAAACAGGCTACTTGATCGATACTTGAAATCAGTAAGGTGTGATGCCAGCTGATGCCCAGCTCTAATTTTCGGCAAGTGAAGTCAGATTTGCCAATATTATTACATTTTAAAAGTTTTATGTTAAAACAAGATTGTTATGTGGGAATCTGGGATGATTTCATCTGCTCAGTGAGGTCAGTGCTTGAGTCATTACTGACAAATGCGCTGCCAATCTGATCTACCGCTCGCTTAGTTAGGTCAAGCTTGAATATCAAGTAGAGTGCTTAATACAATTGCCCGCGTACGTTCCGCCAAAATACGGATCGCTTCGGAAAGGTCAGCAAATTCAACTTAAAAGGGACGCGTAAAACACTACAAAAACTAATTAGGCGGTTATCAGAGTAACTTCTTATAACAAGGGAAAATTTCAAAGTAAAATATAGTAAAACCGTAAGAGTAGTAAGAGTTTTTCTAAGGTTTCCCACATCTGCATCAGATAATCACAATAAGTAATTATTACAAAAAACACAAAATAATTACAGAGTCAATAATAATTGGGAATCAAAAGAATACCGGAAAGATCACAAGTTAGTAAAAAATTGCATCTAAACTAGCAGTAATCACGGATTATGAAGACGCGTTCGCAGGAATTTCCGGCGGAAATGAGTCCCTGAAAAAAAAAAACGATAGGGGCGGCCATTTAGAAGACCGGCCGCCAAAAAATCTCAAATTTTGCTGCACATAAACCACAGGACAACCAACACGAAATTAGGATTCCGTTCTTCGAACGCGCGAATAAAGTACACGTTGCCTCGTAGCACTTTTTAGTCATTTTCAATCTCGGTGTGATCAGGTAGTACCTTTGCCAAGAATAGATGCAGATGTTACGTTTCATCAGTACAGCACGACGGCGAATCACGCGTTTATGATATAAAAGGCATTAACAAGTCGATAAACGACTTTTCGAGTGTAAATCTTGTATTTTTTTCGTTATGCTCCCATCAGCAGACATGATGTTCCAATAAGCAGACGTTATGCTCCCATATAAGCAGACGGTTCTTTATCACAAGATTTTTTGTTTGCCACTTTCCAGCACTTTCCAAGACTTAGATTTTGATGGGTCATTAAAACCACTCTTTAACAGTTGATGCTACAATCATGATATCAAACGAATGCCCAATGATTGGTGAACACGTTGTTATCATTTTTATGACACGATATGTTACTATAGCAACAGTATAACGTGCTGAAAACACGCTTAATTTTAGCTTTAAGTGTTAATAACTAAAAAATGACTCGGTGAACCCCATTTTTTATTGTCGAATTTTGATCAGTAGGATAAGATGCAACTTTAGGCAAAGTTTTAAAAAATTCTGTAGGTGGGGTTCAGAGCGACCTTTAATTTTTGAAAAGTTAAGGTGGCTCTGAACCCCACGTACAGAATTTTTTTAAACTTTGCCAAAAGTTGCATCTTATCCTACTGATCAAAATTCGACAATAAAAAATGGGGTTCACCGAGTCATTTTTTGAGTTACTAACACTTAAAGCTAAAATTAAGAGTGTTTTTAGCACGTTATACTGTTGCTATAGTAACATATCGTGTCACAAAATGATAACAACGTGTTCACCAATCATTAGGCATTCGTTTGATATAATGATTGTAGCATCAACTGATAAAGAGTGGTTATAATGACCCGTCAAATTCTAAGTCTTGAAAAGTGCTGGAAACTGTTGGGAGCCACCTTAAAGAAATTTTTGTTGCGGGTCAAAGTGTTCGGGAGAATAAAATAAAATCTTGTATGGTTCCAGATAACGGGGCACCAAGTTAAATATAATGTGTGATTATCTTTCATCATACAGGTAGTTGCGTAGAATGGAGTTTGTTCTACAGTATTTCATAGCTTTTCCAACATGTCCCGCCAAGATAAGATCGTGTACACAGCACAAGACCGAATATTAAAATTCCAATCACAGCGTCACACTAACTGAAACCATCTATGCAAATACATAACATCGAAATAAGTTTGTTAACTGAACTGAATACTTAAATAAATCCTTTATTCTGAACAATGATATTTCTATACCATACTTTCATCCAAGCACTGACTGTACTGAAAAGTGAGTTGTTGAAAAAACCACAGCGTTTACACTTGCGCGTACGCTTGCCTCGCGCCAGTTTGTAGTCAGTTTCTTGTGCTTTTGCTTGCTCATGCTTACGCTTCAGTAAGCTTGTGTTGCGTGTAAACAAGCCTTAATGGACGAAAATCGAGGTGTTGCCTTAAATGATTTAGTATTGATTGCTTATGACAACTACTGACCAAGCCAATACCGAAAACGAAAACGAGAAAAAAGGGATTTCCCCAAAAAATGGGTGAATTGAAATTACCGCCACGGTAACAATTTTTAGTTTTTGTTATATATTAACACTGAGAATCAGAAAATACTGCTGAAGCCGTTTCGCTCTCTTTCGTGTTTAAAATATAAATCCTGATGTGGCTTTGTTCAGTCATGGCCTGTGGATCCTGAAGACATGTTTCTGGAAACGTTCACTGAGCCGGTTACAGGGAGTTTCCTCGATAAGCCTAGCAAGACTTCCGAAACTTCATGCTCAATGATGCTATTGATCAAATGTAAATTCCTGTAAACTTGTTGACATTGGACAAATAATTCCTGATTTAAATAGCTATGCGACATCAATCAGTACCGAAGCTCTTCGATTTATTAAAAAATTGCATTCTACACAATTTCTCTTTATTCCTGTTTTCTTACGCGCAAACATCGTGGATCGAAGACTCTTTAATGATGGCGCTGTACGAGCCGATGAACACACTCAACATGCGCTTTTTGCTATCTGAAATGAATGCTTCAATGAATCTATTGCCTTCGATCTGTTCCGATTGGCATTTCACTTTATTCAAACTACAACACTTTTTAGGACAGTATGGAATAATTGTTCACAACAGACTTTGTTGTAAACCTTAAAGGCATGATTTAAAGCGAAAATAACAGAATAAAGTCGCCAAAAATAGACTGTAAAAGTATTTATAATAAAACTCACGCGCCTTCGTGAATATGCAGATTATCCACGTAGAACTCTATAATTTGTAAGAAATCCTGTTGTTGTTTTCCTTTGTGTTTGCTTTTGTTCGATATATTTCTTGAAATGGCGCAAGTTGATGGAGAACGAGTAGTCGAATGTGGTGTTTTTGCCTCGGCAGTGATAAATGTTGTTTTGTATTTAGTTGGACCATAGTAATACACTACAAACTTCGCTTCTGCTGCAAAGACATGAACCCAAATATTAATGTTACACAAGCTTAGCTCGAAGTCACAAACTTTGGAATTTCTGTTTACCATACGCAAATTGAGCGATGTTTATCACAGAAGTAGATCATAAAACTATATTCACGCTATATATCGTCATTATTATTAACAATTAGCAAAAGTAAATAAATTTTTCATCGACCCCTCGCTAAGTCGAACCGATTTTCGTTTCCCTTCAAAGTTCGAGTTAGCGGGGTTCTAACTTTTAAGTCTGCTACAGGCACGTCACGGGTAGACGGTATAGCGCAATCGTGCTAGAATCGATTAGCAGGTTTTTTTTTAACCCCCTTCGGTTAATATCTAAATACTCCTCACTTTAGCTCCTCAATTTCGCATACCTTTTGAGCAGCACAACTTACCTTTGAATAACAGGTGTTGTAGCTGTCTTTAAGACTTCAGTCTGAACGAATGTGGTAATCGAGTAAGGGATGTCACTACCCTCTTCTGAACCTCTGTTTTCATTGGCCCATCATATTGAATACCTCTTTTGGTTAGTTTTACGTCGGGCCAAGAATAAACTGGATCTTCGCCCTTGAAACGCATTGTTGGTTGGTTTCCCGCCGGGATTCATTGATTTTCTAAGAAATCTCCGTTGCGGGTACATAGTGTTCGGGAGAATAAAAGAAAGCCTTGTATGCTTCCAGACAACGGGGCACCAACGTTAATAATATTTACGTTCTAATTCGCTGCGCTCAAACGAACGCAAATTATTTCACCCTTCAACTCCCGTTATACGGTCTTATACCAATAACCAAACAGGAAGTATGGTAGGATGCGCAAGCGGACCCAGTACAGTTTTATTACGTCATAGATGAAATTACAGAAGGGAATGCACCTAAATAAGCTAATACTATTCTTACAATTCTTCATGTAATCTAACGGAAAAAGTAAATATATATCAAGAGTATATATATATACTGGCCCCGCAATATTATAATCCCAAATACTTAGTTACTTGTAAGAGGCGCGAAGCGTCGAGACACGCGTGGAGTGGCGCGAAGCGCCGATCCTCGCGCGAGCCTCACGCGCCCGCAAGGTGCGTGAGGCGAGGGAGCGGCCGGCCTTCTTTATTCTGGACTGTCGCCCAACCATCGTCCAGGAAAATTGCTATGCAGGTCCCCTGTATCCTCCAGTGTTTCTCTAAAGGTTTCAAAACCTTTGTAAATATATAAGGAGCTGTTGAAAGCCCAAACAGAAGAACAGTAAAAACATAATATACCTCATTATGGGACTCAGGATCTCGCCAGGAAAATCCCAGAAAAGTTTGGTGTTCCAACCGTGTGTGAAACCGCAAGCGTGAATGAAATAGGGGACACTTCGTGACGTTTATTGTCTGAATTTTTGAAAACAAGTGATGTTGAAGTTGAGTGGAAGAGCAAGAGGACACTTTTGTGACGCTTATTAAATTTGTCATGCATCTAATTATCTGCAATCCTGGACAAAACTGTTTCTTTTAAGAACATTTTAAGTGTTACCTCATTCCATAGATAGACTATTATTCGGTTTTATACTTACCTACGTTTTCCGCAATAGCTGCCTACGTAAGATCTGCAATATCTGCTGGCCTAACAAGATCTCTTAATATGGGTGGCTCGGTCATGTTCTGAGGATGCCCAATGAAAGGATACCTAAAGTTACCTTGAGATGGACCCCAACTGGAAGGAGAAAGAGAGGCAGACCAAAAACCCCCTGGCGTAGGACAGTGACGACGGAATTGGAGGGGATGGACTCTCATGGGGTGACGCACAGGCCAAAGCACAAGACAGGGTTCAATTGCGGCGTATGATTGCGGCCTTATGTCCCAGCTGGGATGAAGAGGATTAGATTAGGTTAGGTTATACTTACGACAGTTTAGACTGACTTCTTACAGCCTGCTAGCGTCATCCCGCCCAGGCTAAAAAGGAGTAGACTTACAGCTTCTGTCGAATGCAAGATGAAGAAGCAAGGGCGCTGGACATTTGAATTTATTATACGACAAAGCGCGCCAAAACGAGAGCAAAAATTAATATGACAGGCATGATTAATTCACATAGCATTCTTCTAATAGATAATTACTAAGGCTCACAGCATTATTAGGTATATTGCACACAGCTGAGGGCACAGCCCTCTCTGTATTGAATCTTCGATTTTAGCCACTTCTTCAGCTGTTGTATTGATTTTGTATACAGCTATAAAAATGAAATTAGCACTTATTGAGGGTCTGAATGAGGTTTAGTATTTCATATTAGTGTTATTTACCCATAATTTTTAGTGTTTGCTGTTAAATTGGCCAATATTTTAATGTTTACTATTTCCTAAGAAAATACTGTTAAGTGTTTGGAGGGTTTTTCGTAAAAAACACATAGTATAGTGTTACGGTACAGATTTTAAAGACTGATTTTCACCACAAATCTTCAGGTCACAGGCTTTATTCCGTATGAAGTGTTTGCTAGATTACAGCAGGTCTTTTCAAGTGCAGAGTCAGTCGAGAGTATATTTATCCTAGAAAGCGCTTCTATTTATTGAAGTTCATTGAAATTAATTGATTTTCACTAGGGAAATTACATTGATATGCAGAAAATAGGTGATAATAGCTGATTAGAACCGCTTGATCAAAAGAATCCAAAATGAAGCAAAGTTTGTTTGTTCGCGCAAAAATTCGTAAAACCCAAAATATCTTAAAAACAAGATTCCTATACAAAATGTTAGTCACTAGACCGAAAGGTAGCAACTTAAGCTAAGTTTCTATCGAAAAGGATTCCAGTTTAAAGTAAAAGAAATAAGTGAAACTTAACTGAAAGTGGTTCAGTTAAGAACAAAGAGCTCTGAAGGTGTAAATGAGCGCGACTGAACCGAGCTCATAATGAGTTTGTGAAACTCATCATTACTGCAATTTCGGTCAAGAAAGACAAGTGTTAGGCCTAGGGCAAACGTCGAACTTAACATGTGCCGAATCTAATTCAAATGAGCAAGAACAATAGATTTTGCTCATTTGCATTAGATTCGGCACATGTGAAGTTCGACGTTTGCCGTAGGCCTTAGAGGCGCGTGCCCTTAAAACAATAGTTCGTTAAAACGAGATCTTTCAATTTACCGTTCTCACAGCTGTAAACACCTTTTAATTATAAATGAGTTCTATTTGTCTCATAGAAAGCTTAGAAAGTTGTTCGCTATTATTTCACAAGTTGCAATTTCCAAACATCGCAAACTACAATTTATGTTAAGTTTCTCTGGACTTAAGTTATGTGACTCTCTTTAGTAATATTGAAAACATAAACTTCGGTACAAGGATTCTCATTGAAGGTTCTCATTTTGTTCGCTGTTCCTTTGGCGGCTTTTGTTGCTTCGTCTGTTCGCACACCTACGCGTTACATAGGGAACTCGAATGTCCTACAAACAATTTGCCACCTCCAATATAGAATCCTTGTTTAGAACACGAATTTCTTCGTGCAAATCAACTCAAGTCGTATCGTAAGCATGGCGTAAGCGTGTCGTATGTAAATCGGCCTTAACAAAGTTTTAATTATTGCCACAAATGGGTTTCATCCCCTGATCACGCCAGAAGCAAATGAAACCTCTCGCATATATGATGACCTTCACAATGAGCGGGCATCTTCAATTGGAAATTGGGCGGTTCCGCCCCTGGTAGTTTTCCTATTTTAGAGTCTTTGAATAATGCTCATGAAAAACATTAGTAATTGTCTTGTTGTCGATTGTTTTAATTTCCCTAAGTAAACTGTAACTTATCGTGCACATTTTATTTATGAATTGAATGAACAGCGGCCAGAAAATGATTTGTAACATAGGTAGTTCCGCTCCAGATCAGGGTTCTACTGTCATGATCAGATTTCGTTTAAAAATTATTATCAAAATTATTATCTGCGAGTACAAATTTGTAACCTTTGAATTTTATTTACCTCGGTAAAATGTAAATAATTGTATACATTTTGAGATAAATCATTTAAAACATGACAACACAATTTTTTGAATTTTATCAACCACTCTTTCTTAAGTTAGGATTGGAGATAAAATATTGTCAAGGAATAAAATTTAAATTCACTTATTATTTTCTTTTTTCTGTCTTCCCTTGAATCGGCACAAAGATTATGTTTTGATAAACATTTTCCCCCTCGCTTTTAGTAGCGCAGTAAAAGACACAGTAGAAGTCTCGAACAGACCATGCATAATCATTGCTTACTTATGAGAAGGTTTTTATAACGACAACTTCCACAGAATTTTAACAACTAACCATACGAAACTAACTGATTTACAAAAAGTTTACATCCTTCAATCAAAGTTCACCAGCAAAAATTATGTTTTTATCTGAGTTTGAATTGAAATCATCAGAACTCTTTGTCAGAACTCAGAACTGATCAGAACTCTTGTTGTTCAGTTTGTTGACAAACTGTATCATAATAACACATGGTTTCTCTTATGCATTTTGCTACTTACAGTCCCCCATTTTTCCGAGTTTGTTAATCTCAGTGCCTTAACAGACAGTGAAATGGTTATAAATTCTGACAATTTTTTGCCTGGTCCATAAAACACTATTAGACTTGGCAGTCCAGTTGCCCAACGATGCATGAAAATACTCTTTTGCCAACTTTAACTATTCATTAAATTAATCAGAAAAACTAACGCGGAGAGATTTCGACGTTTCGATGACATCCTCACCATAAAACATATAATCATTCATTATTTTACCCACTAAAGAGCTCACCTCCTATTTCGAACGCTTCGATAAGTGATAACAGATATACCGTTAGGCTTGACTGATACCTTTGTTTCAGAAGCAACGTTAAGGACAGAAGCCAAATTGCAGCTAGTGAAACCTCTCGTGTATGATCGCCTTCGCATTGAGCGGGCATCTTCAAATGGAAATTGGGCGGTTCCGCCCCAGGTAGTTTTGCTATTTTAGAGTTTTTGAATAACGCCCATGAAAAACATTTTAGTAATTGTCTTAGTGTCGATTGTTTTAATTTCCTCAATCTCAGACAACCTAATTTTGTAAAATTTCTCGGGGGGGGGGGGGGGGGGGGTGCCCCGGACCTCCTAAAAGCTCGCGCGTACGGCGATCGTAAAATCGCACCTTCGACGCTCTCGAGAGCTTTAGAACCCCCCTCTTCCAACTTCCCCTCTTCCCTGTGCTGAAAAGCTTATAAGTATTAAATCGACCGCCCGCATGGCAGAAAAAATTGTGCCTGATATAAAATTTCATCCGGCAGGGTGGAAAACCAATGAAGGGTGCCGGATCTTTTGTAGACCTGGATAGGTAAAAATCTTGAAATAATAAGTAAATGTAGGAGTGAATGTTCTTTGACTAGTTTTAAACGTCTGTTGAAGACAGGTAGTATCATAATTAAGTATCATATTAGATATATTTGTAATTTAAATAGTTTATTTTATGTTGCACGGAGATATTAGCCTTCTGGCTATCCTACAAATCGTGTAGAAATAAAGTTCATGTATGTATGTATGTATGTATGTATGTATGTGTGTATGTATGTATGTATGTATGTATGTATGTAATAAGAGGCAAAGGACCGCTAACGAAAATGCCGCTGGTGTACTTAGGATCTAGAGAAGGTCTAATCAGAGCAGATCCGAGAAGATCTAACAGTTGAAAACCCAGTGTTAGTTTTGTTTTATCTCATTTCTGTCTCAATGTCTTCTCCTTGCCGTGAGGTTTTACCACAGGCTTACCATCTCTTGTTTGTGTGGAGTACTGTGCATCTCCAATGGCGATATCGGTTTATAGAACTAGCCTTGCTAAAGGCGAATTTTAGGGCTCTTACTAGTAAAACTGAAAAAAAGGAAATTAAAAACTCTCAAAATTTCTGTCATGTTGTTTAACTTTGTTTTTCTGTGTTTATTTTAGTGATTTGTGGTGGCTCACGAAGGCGGTATTTTTAAAATAACAGTTCGACGCTCGTTTCACCTTTTGCAAGGCTAGTTTTATGAAACTGATACCGCCATTGGAGAGGGGATGCACAGTAAACCACACAAACAGGTGATGGTAAGCCTGTGCCTTGACTGTTTTTAGCGGAGCTCTGCGGGCCGAAGGCCCGCGCGGAGCCCCATACTCATAGAACTAAACCTATGCCCGTCATTTTTCATGGTCATAGCTAGCGGAAAGTTTCGCGCGGCGTATGATGCCACACAACATCCGAGATGCTTGTTTTTATCGGCGGATTTCACAACCAAAGAAGCGGAGATTTAAAGCAAGCAAGCGAGGTACTTGAAGGTAAAACAGATTACATTTTTCGATGGGAATTTATGTTGACATCAATCTGTGATTGACTTTTTCTTTGTGTTCTTGTGTAGTTTTGGAGAATTGTTTTTAAAACGTGCTTAAATTCAGTTGTATCGATTTCTTGAATTTCATCCAAGGCAGCTCGAACTCGATGCGTTATAAATGGTACGCGTTTTGCTTTTAAACATAAACTAATGGAGATTTGAATAAAATGTTTCGAAAGAAGATTGTGTTGTCCATTTTTATGTGTTTGTTCATTCATAACATAGATTGAAAAGCGATTTTATAGTTCTATCTTCACTCGCGTCGCCTTATGCAAATCTGTTTGTGTATTTTACAATTATGATTTTCAAATCAGTTTCTTGGGCAATTTTTGACAAGCAACAACTGTATTTTATTCGGAAAGTAGTCGTAATAGTTATTGTAGACGGAGAAAAAGTTGTTTTTGTTAACTTTTATACGGTCTAACTGTACTATGCAGACGTTCGCGTAATACTGTTTTTGAGAATTGCTAAAATTGAAAAATAGCCCGGTCGTCAATCTTAATTCTTGTCCTTCCGACCTTTCACCTTAGTTAAGTTTCACCTTAGTTAAGCTTATTCAGAGCAGCGCTTGTCAGGTGAAGGCTGGGAAGAGACTACTCAGGATCTCACGGTCAGTCCGTGGGCGAGGAACTGGTTAATCTGCGTTTTGATTGGTTAATAAAATAACAAACCAAAAAAACCGTACTTTCTGAGCGTTCGCTCATTTCACTCCAAACGCACTTTTCCGTTCAATTTTTTGAGCGATTTTTCGGTGCTTTTTCTTACTTTTTGATCTGAAAAAACACTTCAGCGAATGGCCTCGGTAAGTATTTTTGACATAGCTCTTCGCCGATTGCCGTTAAAAGTCATTGATCAATGTTTATTTGTTGGATTTCAGACAAGTTCGAACGTCGAAAATCTTCATCCCCAAATCATCAAGCAAGTTGCCAAAGAGCTAAACAGTTTAACGAACGATCCTCCTGAAGGTATTAAGGTTTTTACCAACGAGGAAGACATAACAGACATTCAAGCAACGATAGAAGGACCAGGTTTGGTTGTTCGTTGTTTTTTGCTTTTGAAAATCATGTAAAACTTTATAAGCTTACTTTTCATAGAGCTGCAATAGCTTCCTGCAAATATATTTATGTTACATAATGTATTGTCCCTATTCCTTCGTCAACCGGTTGAAACTTTATATGATAAATTGCATTTTCCCCGTCTTTTTCAGCTGGTACACCTTATGAAGGAGGACTCTTTCGTGTAAAACTCGTTCTGGGGAAAGATTTCCCCTCTGTGCCTCCAAAAGGTGAACTTTTGTTGATACTGTAAGCTTAAGCTTATTATCACCAACAGATATGTTATTTCTTTAATATTGCTTAGTACATACACGGCGTTTAAATTACTTTCAAGAGTTATAATTTTCTCCGTTTTATCAACAGCATTTTCAAGTAAGAAAGCCCTGCCTATAATGATACATCAATGGTTAACTGTTTTAGTTTATAATTATTTAAAGTTTACATTTATAACCTGATTCAAACCACAAAAGGTTTAAAGTTTATGGGACCCCAAGCCCTAGATGAAGGTTTATGAATGTTATTATTTTCAAGTTCTCCTAACACCCTTCAGTGTTTTGATTAGGTTATGTTACCACAAAGTAGCAATGTTTCAGTTTTAACACAGTGTTTCACTCATGTTAACATAAGCTGATTTGAACTGCTAAGCAATGGTCAATCTGAGTGCCCATCAATCCCACAAATCATAGCAAGCAAATAATCTTTTTTTAAACCTGTGTCTACATACAATATTTTCTTGAGTGACATGTTGTCATCTACCCTGGGTACCTGGGATTTTTACTTTACACTTATTATCTGGAACATTCGGAGCAATTTTAGAATACCCTGCCACTTATTTACATATCCCTGAATGTTTTATAGAACAAGGAATGAAAACAAAAGAATCCATTCTTATTCAACGAGATGCAAATAAGTGGCCGGGTATTCTACATTTTTGCCGAACATTCACCCAAGGGATGATAACAAGCTGTGACACCAAAAGAAGAACGGTCACAAATATAATAATTTAAAGCCCATAATTCCTGGTCCTTGATTTTTCTTTGAAAAATATTTCAAAGCTGGAAACAATTTTCTAGCTTAAGGTTACAGTGTACCTTCGGGGGTGTCTCCAGCATAACAGCTCTAGCGTCTTAAGATTACACTTAATATACCTAAACCCAGATATCAAATTAAAGCTTATAGAGCTGGCTATCTAAATATGGAAACCATTTGCTAATAAAATGAATTGTCGAATTTTTTACGACGTCTAAATTCGAACGTCCGAATCAGCTTTAAAACGCTATAACTCAAAGCGATTATTATATTTTGCTAATTTGATTTGTTCTCGGGTTTCCGGACACGAAGCGCTAAAAAAACGTGTCGGCGATTTCCCATATTCAATTGCAGTGAAAAGTTACAGAATATTTTCGAAAAGGGGAGAAAAAAAAATTGGAATGATCGCAGGGAAATGGCTCTTGACGAAAAAGTTTTCGGAATTAAGAAATTCGCCGACACGTTTTTGTTGATTATATGTTAGCCTAGCTTCTGTCCAAATTTAAGGAAAATCGAACAAATTTCCTTTGAGTTTTAGCTCTTTAAAGTGTCCTCAACAAGCGAAAAATTAACTTTGAGAAAACGGCGCTTAAAAAAACATATCGCTTAATAAACAAACTCCCCCCACAAAAGTTATACCGTCATTTCTCCGTCAATTTTCACTATTTTTCGATAATTTTTTTTTTTTAATGAAAGTTCATTCTGTAAACTTTATTTTAACGCCAAAAAAAAAATTTCAATAAATTTTCGATCTGAAGGTACACTGTAACCTTAATATCCTTCCAGACCCTTAAATTGATGGGACATCTTGGAAAGCTGATTAGACATAAGCCGTCTTGGACTTTGTACCCAAGACACAATCCATCAGCATACATGATGTGGTAAAATGACAATAATTATTTGAAATCACACTGCCTTTTCATATGATGCAACCTTTAAATGTGGACACCCTGTATTACAGACACATTTCATCATCCTAATGGTGTCCATGTTAATGAGGTAGTTTATGCTTAGAAATTACAGTGACACAATTTAAAGAAAATATGTAATTATGTATTTTTAGGGTTTTTCTTAACAAAAATTTTCCACCCAAATGTGGCCAGCAATGGAGAAATCTGCGTTAACACACTCAAAAAGGACTGGAAACCAGATCTTGGTGTGAAACATATTTTGTTGGTAAGTTATTAAACAATCCCTTTAAAAGGGCTATTCATCTGCATTTAATCGTAGTCCCAGCTGATATATTGTGTTTTCATGATTAGGCCAGGAGTTTGCTTTATTATCTTAAAATAGGGAGGAAAAATGACCAAAAATGATGAAAGCAAAGGCATTAACCAAAGCAGGAGCTAATTATTACCGGGTAATAAGCTCCTGCTGACCAAAGACAATAATCAACTCTGGGAGTTAATTATTATGAAGACGTGTAATGTAGCTTTCTAACTTTTGAGTCTGTAGACGAAATCCTATAGTGTGACCATTCATATGAAACCCCTTTCAGCAGTACTTTTGCACGGTACCATTTGTTTTAACTTTTGAGTCTGTTGATGAAATCCTATGGTGTGACCATTCAAATGAAACCTCTTCAGCAGTACTTTTGCATGGTACCATTTGTTCTAACTTTTGAGTCTGTTGACAAAATCCTATGGTGTGACCATTCAAATGAAACCTCTTCAGCAGTACTTTTGCATGGTACCATTTGTTCTAACTTTTGAGTCTGTTGATGAAATCCTATGGTGTGACCATTCAAATGAAACCTCTTCAGCAGTACTTTTGCATGGTACCATTTGTTCTAACTTTTGAGTCTGTTGATGAAATCCTATGGTGTGACCATTCATATGAAACCTCTTCAGCAGTACTTTTGCATGGTACTATTTGTTTTTCAGTTTTTCACAAAATTAAATTTGGGATTTTTCTTTAATTTTGATTTTGGGTACTCTTGAGAGTTTATTAAAGGGACAATGTCCCACTGAAATAGCAATATTTAGCTAGGCTTATTTCCACGTTATATCTCCAAGTGCCACCAAATATACAGCTCAATTGGATAAAAAGATTCTATAGAGCAAAACAGAAGCAGTAGTTTGGAGATAAAGTACAGGATTACAAGGATTGAAGTGGACACAGTTCATGAAATTTGATTTATTGACCGCCTGTCAATAAATCAAACTTTCCATTCTTGTGAAATGCGAGCTCCTGGCCAAAATCATGAAAAAAAAGGGTTAATAACAATCATACAGTTGAGTCTCTGTGTGACCACTTTCATAAGCAACTATAGTCAAACCACTATTAAGGGGGAGCTGTTAAGCGGTCAACGTTTATTTAAGGGGACAATAATCATATTCCTGGAAATCGCTCCCCATACTTACTGTAAACTTAACCTCTATTCAGCGATCACCTGTATTAAGCTGATGTGCAGTCACCATTTAGACCTCCCAATTGAGCAATTTTATTGTATTTCACCTCAATTAAATGGTCTTTTTAACAAGAAAATTAACAATAGGAAAACTACATGATGTTTCGATGACTTCATGTCATCATTGTCGAATGAATAAATTGAGGATAACGGTAAAGCATTATAGAAAGAAGGGTGTGAGAAAATAAATTAACTTGGAATGCGTGGCAAGAAAGCATTTATGTAAAGAGTTTTGTGCGAATGGAATCCGCTTGCGTGTTCAACTCTTTACATAAATGCTTTCATGCCACGCATTCTAATTTAATTTATTTTCTTACACCCTTATTTCTATAAAATATGCTTTACCGTTATCTTCAATTTATTCATTCAACAATGATGACATGAAGTCATCAAAACATTATGTACTTTTGCTACCATTAAGTTTATTGTTAAAATGTTTATCAAAATCGATTTTTATTAGAAATTAAATGGTAACCTAGTTTAATGGTCATATAGAACTCTTATTCATGCTAAGCAAAGTGAGTAACTTACTTCACGAGATTAAGCTACGCAGCCCTAAATGACATACAACCATAACCAATTTTTTTGTTTCATATTGAATGGGAAGGCAAAACTGTTATTGTCATGTGGACAAAGACGCTTTCCTTACAAACAACATAAAATCCGATAGCTACATGTAAGCGTGGACTTCCTTGACCATGCAATTATTTACTTTTTATTTATCATATTTTGCATTAATGTTGTTGTTAACAATAAAATATTTGTTGTAGGTTAAAATTATTTTAGGTTAAAATTATTTCAAACTAGGTTAATTTTTATTTTCCTTTGTCTGAGATTATGTTAATGAATCTGGGACAAAGGAAAATAAAAATTAACCTAGTTTGAAATAATTTTTAACCTAAAATACCTTCGCTTGCAACTACCTGTCCACACGCATGACAAAAACATGTTCTGCTGGCCAATCAAAATTCAAAGTTTTGACAATCAAACTTCAAAGTTTACCCGCCCAAAGTTTGCCTGTCTTCGCATCTACGCGCAGCCGTCTTCCAACTTCCCTATATGAATGAAGTTGTGCGAGTTCTATCACTTGGTTTCGTAAATCACTTGACAGTGGAACACCTTGCTTGAAATTCCTGCCAAACTTATTTATTGTAAACGCCATGTCTTCAGTTGCCAAACGGTGGATAAATCAGCTACGATCATTTGCGTAAGTGGCGCCAAAACATCCCCAAGTGGGCAGGTAAACTTTGAAGTTTGATTGTCAAAACGTTGAATTTTGATTGGCCAGCAGAACATGTTTTTATCACGCGTGTGGACAGGTAGTTGCAAGCGACGGTAATTTTAACCTACAACATTTACATCATGTGATCAAATGTCGCATTCTAGTTCAATTTCTTGCTAAATTACATGCTAAGCAGTCAACCTCTATTAAGCAGTCAGTTGGCTATTTTACCGAGGATGACCGCTTAATACAGGTTTGACTGTATCTCCCTTCATCCATTTGAACTTGTTTTTACCATTGCTCAAACAAATGCTATATTAATTTAGACTCATAAGTCACCATTCCCACATAATGGTAAATTATCACTTTGCCTTGGTTCTGATGGTGATAATTCACAAGAAATTCAACTGTGTTTACATCAAAGGAAACCAAAACACAACAGCTGAGCTTTGTTTGAAATTATTGTACTGCTGCCATTAAAACTATTGATAAGCATCATCAGCTATGCGTGGCAGGACAGATATGGATAGCAATGTGAAAAAGTTTGCCAATCTAGTTTTGGTAATTTCTATGTCTTATCACATCTGAACACTACATGATTTTTTTGCAGACTGTAAAATGTCTTCTGATAGTCCCAAATCCTGAATCAGCATTAAACGAAGAGGCTGGCAAGCTCTTACTGGAGAAGTATGATGACTACTCAAAACGAGCGCAGTGGTGGACGGATATTCATGCTAAGCACAACCGTGCCAGTAAAGTGGAAAGTGTGGAGAAGGGAGATGCTGTGGAAGTAACACAAGGAATAAAAAGAGCTAGTGATAAAGCGCTGGATAAGAAGAAAAAAGAGAAAAAGAGGGCATTGAAAAGACTTTGACAGATGCTAAGCAAAGGTCTAAATTAATTGCATGTTGAATAACACAATATCTAGATTGACTACTGTACAGTGTAAATATGTTTCAAAGCTGCCCAACAAATCTATATTTCAAAGACGATCACTCAATACTGATGTGAAGTGCTTGGTAAGAATTACTTGTGCTTTATCGCTGCTATCTTACAATGCGACGCACCTTAACGTGAGCACCCGGCAAACATTTTTATGAGTCTGCACAATATTTTCAGCTAATTCCTATAATCATTTTCGTAACTGCAGATACGTGTGAAGCAATAAAGTGAATAAAATCCTCCTATTTTGTAACTAACTTCACACTCCTGTGATAAACACGAAGCAACAAGATTTCATTCCATCATGTTCAACTTTGCAAGGAGCATGTCCGTGAAATGAATTTGCGCTAGATCTGATTGGCTAACTTGTAAAAAAGTTTGTTAGGTGCTCTGACTAACTAGGTTACAAAATATTTTTATGTGTACATGTAGGCTTAATTTTCTAGTATTTGTTGCTTTATTGTCTGTAGTATTTAGTTTTTTTTTTTTGTTAATAAAAGTGGCACCTCTTTTTTCCCTTCCTTTGGTTTTTCAAACTGTCTTGGGATCCTTTGCATCCCGTTTGATATCAGAAACCCATAAGTGGGTTGAAACGTGCAACTGTCTATTGTATGCTTCAAAACAAGCATCCGATTATTCAATTTGCTAAGAAGTTGTTACAGCCATATATATCAAATTACAGTGCTGAAAATAATGTACTATGACTATCCAGACCTTTAATTTGCTATCTATGGGACATTTTACAAAATTGATTGGACAGCTACATTTGTATCAGTTTGGACCGTTTTACTTGAGACACAATCCAACAGCATACACGAAGTAAATAATGTTCAAATCCAAGGTTACTCGAGTTGACAAGCCAAGCAAATCTAAATGGAAGTGTGCATAGAAACTCTGCAGCTGTTGTCTTAGTTTATTATATTTTCCAAAACACTGTTTAATAGAACAAACTTAGCGAAGCTTATTTGTACAAAACTAAAATGTCAGATAATAATTATTAATTTATTAAAAATTATCTCATTTGACTTAAATTGCTGATGCCTTTTTAAAAGCTAAATGATGGTGGTCGGTTGATGTCCTTTTGAAATGAAAGTAAATTTTGCATTCTTGTCTCCAGAGTTGTCTGATCTTAGCTGTCTGAGCCCAAGAACTGGCAGCTAAAGGGACAGGTGGCTTTTAAGACTGAAATGAAAAAATATCATTATCTTGAATATGAAAATGAAAACTTCTTTGGAACATCATCAGTGATGTAATGCCCGAAAGTAATAACCTTGCCAAAAGTAACGGCCACCTGGAAGTGACAGACCTACTGATCTCATGAAAATCTAAAAACAATCCTGATGCAACATACACTGATTAGAATTCTAGTGTTATCTACCATAATACAGTGTGTTACAAAGTATATTTCAAAGTATATTTCATTATTTCCTTCAAATTTTGAGCCAGAACATCCAATTTTGCAGTCACATTTACCTTGCTTAATAATTAGTTTCTTGGAATAGACTAGCTTTGTTTGTACCTGAAAGTTGAAGCCCATTAGTGCTTCTAAATTCAAAAGTAATATAGCCGCTACTTTCGATATTCTATTGTAGCGCATAGTAACTTAATGTATTAAGAAAGGATCCTGCAGAATTTTAAGAAGAATAGTATGTTATTTTTAAAATGTCAAACAGTTCAAGATGGTGGGATTCAAACAAGTGCCAGATTATAGCCTGCCTATGTGTAGCAGGTGCTGGAGTAATGCAATGTAGAGTGCGATTTTGAAAATGCACAATGACATGATAAGGAGAGGCAGCCCCCCCCCCCCCCACCCCCCCCCCCACCCCCCTAACCCTAACCTCGAGATTGCACTCTACATTATTCTTTATTATTCTTTATTCTTCTTGTGGGCTTATTGGGAAAATATTGAGCTGTATAATAAAATAATAGCTGAACAGTAATAAATCTTGCAGAAATGCAATAAGAATGACAGCTTAGTAAACCTTTATGTAAAGTGCAAGGGCCCTGCAGATGCATGTGCTAACAACTCCTTGCACGCATGTCCTCATAACCACGCCCTATTTTGATGATGATGATAGCTTCTGCCAGCATTCTGCCTCCCTTCACTTTTACAAAATGCGATTCGATATTAAAAATCTTTTTATGTACATGTACCTTCCTCACTTCCCACCAGCGTTTTTCCAGAATCTCAACTCAAAAACGAGGCCAACAGGAAATAGAACTTTCCAGAGTTGCAACTATTTCCATATTAGGCAAATATAAGACATCAGATATTCGTTCCATTCCCGCTCGGTACTGAACAGCCGGACATATTTGTTTTTCAGCCTTCGGAGCTTCTTTATGAAGATTTGAGTACATTTTAGAATACGGGATCGGAGGAAGGTTGAATATGGAGGCGGTTAGTAAACACGAATTCCAGGCTACCGCAGAAGACGAGCTTTCATTTAAAAAAGGATCCATTTTAAAGGTAAAACGGAAGCCAGGAAATTTGACAGAGTTTTGCTTATGCAGGACTCGATTCGACCAATACAGAAGGTTATTGCTTGCGTATGTTCTATTTACGTTGTATTTATAAGAGATTACCACTTCTTTAGGTTATAAAAACAGATGAGGATAAAAATTGGTTTACTGCTGAACAAGAGGGTCGATGTGGACTTGTTCCAGCGAACTACATCCAGCTTAAACCACACGGGTAAGCAAAAATACACGCTTAAGCTAATAACCTTAAATGACATGTTATATTAAAATAGTGATTCAAGACAGAATACTCTTCCGTAAAAAGAGAATTCTTAATGGAGATTTTTTAACTGTATGAAGTAATAAAGGTGAAATAATGAGATAAACACGATCACATGAACATCTACAATGTAATTGCATTTCATTATGAATGCATTGCAATAGACAAATTCGGCTAACGCATTGTTGTACCCAA
Organism: Cladopsammia gracilis; assembly: GCA_022457155.1. Classification (NCBI taxonomy): domain Eukaryota; kingdom Metazoa; phylum Cnidaria; class Anthozoa; order Scleractinia; family Dendrophylliidae; genus Cladopsammia; species Cladopsammia gracilis. Next base: position 28,070 of record JAJGOT010000725.1, read on the forward strand.
TTCAAACCTTTTGGGATTAGGACTCTTTGTTCGTCATATTTCCATATCAATGAAGCGTTGACATGGAAATTATATGGAAATTTTGTGAACAAAGATTTTTATTCCCAGAAGGTTTGAATTGGGTACAACAATGCGTTAGCCGAATTTGTCTATTTCCTTATTTTATTGTGATTGAAGAATAATGAAGTGCCTCTCAATCCCGGGGTAGTCAATCAATAAAAATCGATATCGGAAAACCGTTCAATAAATCGATATCAATCGATAAATTAAAATTAAACGTTATCGATTTTATTGATCAATCGATAAAAATTGATACTCACGCTGGTGAAGTTTCGACGTTATTGATTTTATCAGATTTATTGATCGTTATAGAATCAATTGGCATTTAGTATTTGTTCACTGGTTTACGCTCTTACAAACTGTGTCCGTTGAGTCGGCATTTGATTGTGATTCTTTAAATGTAGATTTTGAAGGTGCTAGCGAAGACCCTATAACATAGTCGCCTATATGCCTGTGAGATATTAATTTGTTGAGAAGCAATTTATGAGAGACCACATTATGGTTTTGTGCAATTTTATTCATGATTTACAAAACATTCAATGAGTACACCAGGTTTTATTTTTAGTTTTTGTTTATTCAGCAAGGGAAAGTTTATATGCCATCCACTTCAAGAAATGCTCGATGGATGGCGGTCTCTAGGGTTAATTGTAACAACATTGGTAAAAGAGCAGCATCACCAAACCAGGAACACATACATTGCAACTCATATGTCACATTCTGGATGGAAGAACTCATTGATATCTTTTGTTGATTTGTACGATAAGCTAGTATCAGTAAAATCAATAATTAACGATTACTCACAACAAGTCCTTTTATCGATTTTTATCAATAATTTTCCAATATCATCAGCTAATCTTATCGATTTTTATCGAGTATTATCAGGAGTTTCATTAAGGGTTAATTAATTGATGTTATTTGAGATAACATAAAAGAACCACTAAATGGGGACACTATAAATTAAATAATGTTACAGCTCATGTTGAAAATTTGTCAGGTGCAATTGAAATTCAAACTCATCCATGCACAAAGTTTGGCATGAAGCCACTAAAGCACACAAAAAGCCAAAAACAACTTGCAGTATTTGATGAGGAAGTATTTTCAGTGTCCTTTTAGAGGTTTGAGAGTTTCTTTGTTCACCGCTGTAGACTGAAGTGCTGCCACATTTTCCCGTTTGACAAACATGTTTGTTTTGGCGATTTTATCGTGGCATTCTCATTCTTCTTTTCCTCACTTGTCTTCACCAATAACTATGAATTCTTGTCAAAGGAAACTACCTTATGTCAGGTTTCGTCATCCTACCGAACACATGGAAGATTAAATTAATTCGTTTATCACACTATTTTTGAAAGCCAATAAAATTTGCTCTTTGCTTTCTTGTGACGTACGTCAGTCAAATGAAGCCGTCCATCTTTTGACTTGAAAGATTTTCCTAATAAATATCTTCTTAGCCTCCTTTTTCTCTGCCCGTACCGTAAGTTACGGATCCTTGTTTTTTTTACTCGATTTATGGCCCGCGTGAGAAGCAGGCTTGGGCCATAAATCGAGGGGAAAAAACTTGATCCATAAGTTACGGTACGGCCCTCAAACTCAGCTAATAAGAGGTATATATTGATGGCTAGTTGGAAGGAAAAAGTCAGTATTGGGCGGAGTAAGGGACGGTGCCCAATGTGGAGGATGTATTTTCTTCCTATGCCGTCAATATACTGTAATACAGTATTGCTGTCTCAAAATTGCAGCGTATCATGATTAAACAGTTGTTTGGGTTTAAAGAAAGCAATACAGAGGATAACTTCTGCTAATCAAAACTGAAATTCTTACTAGTCATGAGTCATGAGCTGTTGTACACAACATTATTTTTGAAAGCGTAATCAGATTTTTGTTTTGCAAACAAAGTTTTGAAAAAAAGACTTTTCATGCCATCATTGCTCACTGATTAAGATTCTGACATAGAATATCTTTATGAAGTTTTTCAAAGTTACGAACATTGACAAAATGGGTAAATAATGCAAATTTGCATTATTATTATTGCCCAAAACTTTTTTCAAAATTTTAATTGGGTGATTTAAGCACAAGCACAGCACAGTTCAATGTTAACTACAAACAAACTGTTCCAACAACAAAAACAGGTTTAAAGCTCATCTTATTGTTAACTTTCGATTGAAAGGATTGTTGCTTGGAATGATGTTGTCTCATCTGCCAAACCTGACAAAGTAATCAATGTTTTTGTCCTTACTTTGAAGCTAATTCAATTTTCATTTGCTTCAATTAAATTTTCATTTTTTATGCGAGGAACCCAATCAATTGCCACTGGATATTTTCAACCAAACACAAGCTTGTTTTTGAGATGGCAGTAATGACTATTTTGACATCCCAAAAGCAGGCAAAAGTATCTGAGAATCATGGTACAAGTCTGTATAAGCTCTGGACTAAATTTTTTTTTGTTTCTTTCACTACAAAAAAGAGCCAAACTTGCCAATTCAGTCTCCAGGAATACTTTAGGGCTGATTTACACAGTACAACTTTGTTGTTAAATAGTTTTGAGAGTGATGTTGATTTCATCAATATTAACATATCATTGTTGTATACTGAACATGTGATACATTATATGTATTATCATTTTAAATGAAATAGCTGTAGCCCTTACAGTAGCTTTATTTCACTGAGGAATCTTATATAAATGAAGATATTAAACTATGTTTAGCTTTCAAATTGAATTAAGGAAATTAGTTGAGGAAAATCTGTTTCCTGACTACAGTAATTTTGATTATGAGGATCTTAAGGAGACAGCCACTTAAGTATTTTTGGCATGCAACAAAGTTGTACCTTGTATATCAGCCATTAAACACAAGTCTAGCTAGAAGGGCCAGATATGTTTCATCCAAATTAATGACCTCAACTTTACAAACAATAACCTTATTAATGTCATTGGCTATTGATAGACAAAAGCAAACATTTGGAGCAAAAGAAACTCCTTCCTGAAAGTACTGTTAACGTGGGACCTTACTGCCAAATCCCAAAATTATCAACCTTGTTATAATACATTGTAATGCAATGTTTTCATCAAAAGGAATTCATTTTACATTCCATGCCATTAAACAATACAGGGATTCAATAGATATGTATGGTGTTCCAGATAAGAGAGGGGTCTCGGGTCAAAAACCCGACAAGGCTGGCTTCCTGACCTGACAAATGAAATGGCTGATTTGGGAAGATTTAAAGAGACCCACAACCTGTTGACCCGTTAAAATTATTCATCGACTCCCTGCCTTTGAAAGTTATCTGGAACACTGATACTGTAGATATGATTTTACGATTTTTGGAATACAGTCAAACCTCTATTATCTATTAAGCGGTCACCCTCTATTAAGCAGTCACTTAATAACAAATCCCCAAAATTAAATTGCTCCCCATATTTAATGCAAACTTGACCTCTTTTAAATAGTCACCTCTATTAAGTGGTAAGTTGGCTATTCCCCAAGGATGACTGCTTAATAGAGGTTTGACTGTAACTCTTTGGAGAACGTCTTGTAATTTTATAGTCTGCATGTAATGCAAAAAAACCTTTTCATTTCAGTTGGTTTCATGGCAAAGTAACCAGGCAACAAGCAGAGGAGAAGCTTATGAAGCAGACATTTGATGGTGCATTTCTTATCAGGGAGAGCGAGAGTACACCAGGTATAAATAATTTGGAACTTAAAACCCTCCTAAGAGTAACACATGCACATTTGACAAATATTCCAACAACAATGCTGTTACAGGAAAGTACTGCTCACATAGCTTTTATTTGAATTGGTTGCACTTTAGGATTTCATCCACAGACTTAAAAGTTAGAATGACCTTTTACAACATAATAAACAGTACCACAGGAAAGTACTTCTCAATAGCTTTAATTTGAATGGTGAAACTTTAGGATTTCATCCACAGACTCAAAAGTTAGAACCACCTTGTACAGCACTAATAAACAGTACCACAGGAAAGTACTGCTCAGTAGCTTTCATTTGAATGGTCACACTTTAGGATTTCATCCACAGACTCAAAAGTTAGAACCACCTTGTACAGCATAATAAACTGTGCCAAAGGAAAGTACTGCTCAGTAGCTTTCATTTGAATGGTCACACTTTAGGATTTCATCCACAGACTCAAAAGTTAGAACCACCTTGTACAGCATAATAAACAGTGCCAAAGGAAAGTACTGCTCAGTAGCTTTCATTTGAATGGTCACACTTTAGGATTTCATCCACAGACTCAAAAGTTAGAACCACCTTGTACAGCATAATAAACAGTGCCAAAGGAAAGTACTGCTCAGTAGCTTTCATTTGAATGGTCACACTTTAGGATTTCATCCACAGGCTCAAAAGTTAGAACCACCTT